>MNCI01011778.1:93454-127846 GCA_015680685.1 Gnetum montanum | reverse complement strand
AAACATAAAAAATCATATACCTCAAGTTTACTTAACTATACAATTGTCCCTTACAAGTAAGCTTGGAAAGACAATGACTATATAGCTCATCTTTGTTCTGCGTAACTACATAAGCACTTAATCCTCAGAGTTCGACCAGATCGCATGTGAACGCTCGTATTCATATGGTTGGGCATAGGGATACCTTACTACTCATCATTGGCACCATTGCTAGGGATTTTGTTGTTTGTGCGCTAATTAGAACTTAGGAAATCCTTCCATCATTGGAATGAACCCTTAGAGTTAACTATCCTACAATCACCAGAAAAGAGTACCGCTCATTGAGTAATCAATCATGTCTCCTTCTTCTTATGAGAGTGCTTGACCAACTAGGTCTAATACCATAAATAATTAGAGGTAGGGTGTACATGGTGATTCGCCAGTGCCCTAAGATTTTCGCATGGTATACGCTCATCCTGATGAGTATGTACCAAATTTTACCTTTATCCTCTACCAAGATGAATAGCTATGATGGCATGATTTAGAAGGTAACATAGTGCTACCTCCTGATTGCCCAATCCCAAGCTTGCTTCTTCGTTCTCTCACATGAATTAGTATGCAACACTTATAGTCAGAGTACGTTGTGCATGAATAAGATTTAAGAGGGTATCAACCCACNCATCTTCTTCCTTCTCTTCTTTGGGATATGAACGTAGTCGCAAAGGGCGAGACCATGAGGACAATGGTAGGCAAAATAGAAATCACTGAAAAAATAGTAGAGAAAGGGGGCAAGGGCATTCTAGAGAGACACATCATGAAAGAAGGGAGAGTAGGGAACAGCATAGGCATCATAGATTCCATAGGCAGCATGATCACAATGAACCCCTACTTACCACAAAAAGTATGTTAAATATAACAGAGGTTGTTAGGATCCCAACAAGGAACTAGAAAGAAAGTAGGATCAAAAGACTAGACATGAATAACATCTCATGATTTCAAGCGGGATACAATGATGATCCTCAAAACCATTTACAAGAATTCCACGATGCATGTGCCTTGCAAAATATGGAAAATGAATGGCAAAAGCTAAAGTTGTTTCCACAAACACTAATCAAGGAAGTAGAAAGTTGGTACTAGTCCTTAGAACCAGAATCCATTCTTTGATGGAGTACCATGCTGGAGCTATTCAATGATAAGTATCAAACGTACTCCCAAGTGTCCAACCTATGTAAGCAAATCTAAGGATGGACACAAGGAGGACACAAAGCCTTGGATGCTACCATGAGCTGATATTATTCATTCTTACATCGTTTCCCTAGCCATGGTTACTCGCAAAAGGAACAACTACGCCACCTCATAGATGGCCTTAGGTACGAAATGTGAAGAACCCTTGGGACTTATGCCCAAGAAAGGCTATCTAAGCTCAAAGCCCATCAAATACAAAGATTGTTGGAGCAAGTTGCCAAGGAGGAAGGTGAGTTGAGGAAAAGAGAAAGTGCAAATGAGTACAATAGAGATCCTTCACTCCAAAAAAAGGAGATTAGATTTTGCAAAGATGAAGAAGAGTCACCACTTGCAGAGATGGTGAATAGAAAGACTTTGCCCATTCAAAAATTTGTGTCAAAGTATTGGAAAAGGTGGATCAAATGTGGAACTCCCTAGATGAAAAATTTCAAACTATCCTAAAAATAGTAGAGGAGTCGAAAGAACAAAGTAATGACTGAGAGAGAAGGAAAGAGAAAGAAGCTGAGTATGCATGTAACAAGGGTAAGGGTAAGGTTGTCGTCATTGAAGAGGTTGTGGATTCGAATACAGAAAATGATGGTGGATGTGAGATATTCCAATATGACCATCCTAAAGGATGTTTCCCAGTAGTGTCACATCTATAAGAGTCTGGGGTGTATGCACTAAACCCACGATTAAACAGACGACAAACACCCAAAAGGTTACCTTCTCCTTAAGGTAACCCAAGGCAGTTCCACCAACCCTTAACATATTATCTGAGTGGAGCTCCATCACAACTGAATGAATAGTATCAACAATGGCAACACCTACAGTCATGGGGAATGCCACCACCAAGTCAACAGTACCCTTACCGTCAACCTGACCGATACAAGTATTACATTCAGTAGCTGATCTCTCCACGTGACGCTACTAGTCACGATGCTCTCCAACCTTACTACTAGACCCTCAAGTACTATATAACTTCTTCTTCTAGGGGTGATGCTACACATATGCACTACCCTTCTCATCTATCTACATCTCTTCCACCCTTAACTCTATTACCACCTACTCCAACTATGCAGGGCAAGCTTCCTACCCAGCTGCAGCAATGTAATGCTACAAGGACTATCAATCTTCAACCTAATATTGGTTTGAACAACCAATCAAAGAAGAGACCTTTCTTTAGAACCAATATTCCAACCAAGTCCTTACAACCACAAGCAGCTAAATATCCAAATGCCTCATCATTGTTTGAATCTTCGGAGCTTCCTTCAAACCAAAACCCGCACTCAACGCACACTATCATGTTAACTCACACCATCACTGATTGGATTAAAGCTAGCCATCTTCCTAGGAGATCCTCTAATTCTGGAAGTTCTCTTATTTATTTGCAAATCATTGGAAATGAGCCTTGTAAAGCTTTTTTGGATTCAGGTTCTGGTGTTAATTTGATTTCCCAAGAAATGTATAAATCCTAGAACCTGCCTCTACTGAAGAAGAGTAACAATCATTTAGAGTTGGCCAACTAGTCCATCATGGTTCCATTGGGACTAGTGGAGGTCATTGTAACCACTATTTGTGGGTGGTCTTATCTAGCCAATTTCCTAGTGATCCAAGTCAACAACTGCAAGTGGGACTTTCCAATCATAATGAGAAGAGCATGACTAAGTACGGTTGATGCATGCCTAGGAATACGTGATCTTTTCCTAAAAATATCAAAAAAAAGCATTCAAAAAGATCAAGAAGAAGAAAGTTCCATGCATCGCATATAGTGACATAGCGTGCAACTGCATGCAAAAGTCCTAGTTTATACAATGCTCAACATTGCCTGCATGCAACCAGTGTGCACAAGTATCTGACATATAAAGATGCTTGTATGTAGTAGCCATAAGACAAGTAGTGAATCAGTGGATGACAACTAACCTAGAGAAAAATTCAACTTTATGCATGGAACCAACTGAGAGCTTGACTTGTGCCTACATCGATAGCATAGATACATTAGAGCAAGTCCATCACCAACTTCCAAGTATTGACACCAAAGATATCAACTGGGGGAAGTTGGAAATCCCTGATGAGTTTAAGTAAGAGCCCCTTGAATTAAAACTATTGCCCACCAGTATGAAGTATGGATTTCTCAAGAATGGCAAACCAGTAATCATTAATGCTAAGCTCGCTCCTCAATAAAAAGAAAGACTAATAAATGAAACACCACAAAATTTCATCTTAGCACTTTGAAACAAGGATGACTCAAGCCCTTTTTGGCATTTAGGAGGCAAAACTTGACTAAGGCAGGAAACTCACGCCTAGCTTGTTCAAGCCAGCTTGCTCATGCTATCAAGCTAACTTGCCCTCAACGTCACCAACCCTAACAGCTTCCAAATCAGGTCAAAATGGTCCTAATTTGAATGGGCAAAGCCCCCTTGGGGCCCACTGATGACTACTCCAAGTTTCAACATTTAGAACCCAAGGTTTCAAGTCAAACTCAGGTAAATCTGGCTACTTATGCTGAGGTCACACCCAGGTTATGCTAGCAACATGAGTCCAACGTGAGTAACTCAAAATAGCCCCAAAACAGCATCAAAATGGTCTGATTTTGAAGGTACAAGTCACCCTAAAGGTCCACTAATGATTGCTCTAGGTCCTGGCCCTCAGAATTTTGATTTCAAGCTCAAAAATATTCCATTTTCATTACGCATGCCCAGGTCACACTGGGGTCACGCTGATAGCGTGAGCCCAGTGTGAGCTGCCAAAATGGCCTGAATCCAAGCACAGACAGGCTGGAATTTTGACATCCTCAAGGTCTAGTAGCAGTTACACTTTAAAAACAAGTCTTAAAGGTGGAATTTTGACACAAAATGCATCATTTTTGGTCACGCACGCTAAGGTCACACTGGCAGTGTGAGCCCAACATGAGCACAGGTCATGACCAAGAAAAAGTACTTTAGACACATGCTGGCAACCCTGATGAAGAAAAAACATTTCTAGTAGTAGCCAGGTCACAGATCCAGAAATTCCAAGCGAGCTGGAGGCAAGATCTCTTGTTGTACATTGTCAATCATCATAAATTTTTCACATTTTCTTTAAGCTGATCAAGCTCTTACACCACAAATTATATATGAGCGTAAGCTAGCTTGCGCAAGCTAGAACATATTGTAAGATACAGTGCATCCAGTCTAGAATGTAGTCTACCTATGTACACCTATCACGTGATCCGCTTTTCCCTCATCTCACAGCCATTGACCTCATGTATAAATACCCTATTCATTGACATAAACAAGGTTGGCAATTTTTGGAGAAGGAAAACCAACAACCCTGAGCCCAGACACACGTGATCCCAACGCCCACAAGCACCTCACATCGGAGCTTAACGTCTGACTTTCAATCCAGACATGCAACTACATTTTGACCGGTGCACATCCTATTAATTAATACAATACAGTTTTATTTTGCCTTCCATTTTTCTGTTCTAGTTCATTATCTGCATTATTTCGTTTTATTGCATGTTTTCTGCATACATTCTCTGTACTCTTACACGCTATATTTCACATTTATGCTACATTGCATTACGCTCTTTGTTTTACATTTCACGACGATAACCCCAATGTAGGCCATACTGTATGCTCAAGAAAGTCCTTGGTTGATTTGTGTGCAGACCATCCGAGGCACTCTACCTTCATTTTTCCATCTTGCCCTCATGCAAAGGCAAGATCATCTGTATCTCTCCAGAGATCTTTCAGTGTTCATTTTCCTCCAGCCTTATGCCAATGATTTTGGACGATATAGAAATTGGCACTAGAAGGAGGGCCTACCTTGTTTACCATCTTGCCGAAACGTTAATCACGCTACTTGTTCAAATGTCACACAGATATGTTCAAATGTTGCACAAGCCAAACACTAAAACTAAAATCCAACTAAAGTTGCCAAATGTTGAAACTTGAATCAGCTTGCACACACTGAGCTTGCTCACGCTGACCCTGTCACGCATGAATAGCTTGTGCACGCTAAGCTTGATCACACTGACCCTGTCACGCACATTGATCTTGCGCATGCTGATCCTATCACGCACGCTGAGCTTGCACACGTTGTCAGTTACTCACGTTGCACATGCTATCAGCTTGTACACACTGTCATGGAATCTTCTCAGATCAAAGAAGCATTGCCAGTTTCTGACCTTAATGCCAAAATCTCAAATCCTGTGACTGCAATTGAACCCATAGTCGTCATTGAAGAGATGAACCCTGAAGGACCAACTTGTCAGTCACTTAGGTTACAAGGCAAGGACCTCGCCTATACAATTCTCACCCTAAAAAAATACAACTTCATTTGCGTAAAGATCCAAGCTACCCTGCCCATTGATCGCATGGAAATCGAAGCAAAACGACATTATGAACTCATCTATAAGGGATGCCATAACTTTACCCCTTCAGCATATGATGTGATTCCCCTCTCTGAATCCCATCATGAACTCATATCCCAACTTCTCATGGTAAGGAATCAAACCTTGCGGCAACCCACTGTAGAGCCTCAAAATGGAGATGAGGAAGATGATTTTGTGGCTCAATCCGAACATGGGGATTCATACCACACTCTCAGTCCCCATACTTATGCAAACCCATTATTTCACCCTTTCACAGAAGAGACTATGACTCTTCATTCATTTACAAGCACTCAAGCACCGATCTCTCAATAGGAAGCAACTACCCTCATTCCTACTTTCCCTACGACCAACCCCCAATTCAATATGCCCATCCCTGATATTCCTTCGATTACCACTTTACCCTCTCTCTCATAAGGACAATCCCAACAACTCCCCTCTCAAGTTAATATAGGAGTGACCTTCTGATCCCAAATAATTGGGATGACATCTATGATACCCACTTCTACATCCGCCCATTACATACCACGAGTGCAAATCCAAGGAATGCCCTTCACTACTTCAACTCAACAGGTTCAGGGTGTTTCCACACAACTTGTAACTGGGCAGTGGCCCACACCTATCATTCAACAACATCAATCGGCTCATTACAGCATACCACCTATTACAATCCCATCCATGAATGTTCCTCAAGTACAATCATCAACAACCTTACAGTCCTCTTTCCCACAAACCACACAACAATCTAACTATTATCATGCTTATTCTAACCAACCAGCCGGTCCACCTAGTGCCCAAGAATGGGTAGAGGCTAGAAAGATGATGCAAGCATTAACCGATGAAGTAAAGTGCCTTAAAATTGTAAACATTGAAGAAGTCAAGGTGTTGGACTTCTATCAAGATGATCCAATTAGCTCTTCAGTACCACCATTGACTTTACCAAAAGGAATTTCACTACCGCAACTAACCAAGAATAACAAAGAGGGAGATCCAAATTCTCACCTAGTGACATTTCGATTAGAGTGTCTCTTACTTCAAGCATGGCCTCATGCAATCCTGTGTGTGTTCACCATGTCCTTAACTAGAAAAGCCTTAGACTAGTACCGAGCCCTACCGCATAACTCCATATCCTCTTTAGAGGATTTGTTACATCAATTCGTTACCCATTTTAAGTATAACCTGAAGCCTGAAGCCATACTAGATAGTCTAATCCAAATAAAACAAGCGCCATTAGAGCCCGTACAAAAATTCATCCAAAGATGGAGCACCGCCCTTAACAAACTTCACGAGCCTATCCCAAAAACGTATTTACTTACAATCCTCAAGAGTGCCGTGAATGATTTCGTTAAGTCAAAACTCTATTATCTAAACACTTGTACTTTGATTCAGGCATTTTTCCAAATCAAAAACATAGAAGAGGTAGCACAGACAAGTCATGACCTAGCTTACCTAACTTTCAAAAGCCAACATACGAAGAAAGATAAAGACAAGTCTAAAACAACAGTCGTAGTAGTAGCAGAGACATTTCGATCCAACAATGCAAGGTAGAAAGTTAAACAACCTGCCGCCCCCACTAGTCACAAAAGAACCACTCCTGCACCTACACTTGAACCCTCCTTTGCCCAAACTGCTAACACGAGTCATACTCGTACCTTCGAACGAAAAGACCCTGCCTAGTACACACCCTTACCCATGAAGCCTTCACAACTACTGGACCAACTTCTAAAGGCTGGGTTTATTCAACATAAGTAGATGTCTCCTGCAGCATCTCAAAAACACAACCAATACTATGAGTTGGTTAAAGACCCAACGTTGGCAACAGCTAATGAACCCCCTCTTCCAAGAGGTTTTAGGTTAGATATATTCTATGAGTATCACCAACGATGTGGGCATGGAACTGACTATTGCTTTGCTTTACCCTAAAACAAGACATACAACGTATGATAGATAGAGGTGAGATAGTCTTTAATGAAGCCAACCTAGTAAGACCTCAAAATCAGCCTATGGGGGTCTACAAAGACCCTCTTAACACCAAAGAGTCGTCCTATGTGATTAACACCATCCATGTCAGCAATGAACAAGACATCCCACAAAGGCCTTTTGTGATTCGTGTGCCTGCTAAAACTATATCCATAGTAACACCTCCACAAGCTCCTTTTTCCACACATACACCTCCTACATCGCGAAAACCATTTGTCATCCGAGTACACCTGGCGGTTGCAATAGCAAACATGCGACCTGCTCCATTTGTAATTCGAGTGCCACAACACTCCGATGTGCAACCCCCAACAATTCCCTCACGACCCTCACAGGAATGCCTCATTGACAGACTGACCAGGGAATGTTTGGCAAAAGAACGTCATGGCCATGAGTTACGACCACCAAAACCCACACCGCTGAATGTTGTCCCTATGGTTCCAGTTACTGATCAGCCTAGCACGAGTCGTCAAAACAAGAACTCGGGAGTGTCCAATGTCCCAAACTCAATAGCTACAGTTAATAACATGAAAACTCTTCCGCAAGAGATACAAATGTTGGGTCAAATGGATCAAGTCTCAACAGATAAAAACATTTCAAATAGAAAAGACTTGGCCAGTGCCCTGACCCAGGTTACATAGGCCCTAAAGCAAAAGAACATCTCTCTAAGCCTATATGACCTGGTAATGACCTCCCTGGTACATCAGGAAGCTCTAGTGCGTATGTTGACTTCAATCCCTGTTAGTGAAGACCTTACTGCAAATGAACCATCTATTTGTGTCGTATTGTCTCCACATCAAGAATCGAGGTCCACGTCTCTAGGATTTCATACCAATGACATTAAATAAGACGAAAAAACGGGAGAGGTCACTACTGCCCCTATGTTTATAACGATACAAGTTAACCAATTTAAGATACATAGGGTGCATGTTGATGACAGGATGGCAAAAAATGTAATACCTTTTCCTATCATTGAATGACTAGGCCATGCAGAAAAAATACATCCAATGACAACATCGTTCCTGAAATCTTTCAGTGGTTCCCATGTCATGGTAAAAGGCATGGTTACCTTGGATTTCATAGCAGGGGACCGATTCCCCACATCAGCCAAATTTGTAGTCATGGATGAGATGCTGGGGTTCAATCTAATTTTGGGAAGGCCTTGGTTAGCTCAACTAAAAGTTGTATCCTCACTTATTCATCAAGAAATTCACCTACCTTATGAGGATGGTGAAATTTTCATACACAGGGATGCAACAACATCACTTACTTCCTCACACATAGAAACGAATCAAGGGATAGAGGTTGAACTCTCTGAACCAAAGAAAGACACCACTAGTGAAACCCTAGACATTGGTCAATCTCCAACCCAAGACCTCCCTAAAATAGAAGCATCGGAAGATGTAGACATAGGAGCCATTCCCGTAGATGTCTCTTGGTTAGAACTACCTTTTGACGTATCCAGTGAGGGGGATGGTGGGTACAAGATCATGCCTACACATCCCACCCTTCATCGCAAATTGCAAAAATTAAATAAATAGATCAAAAACTAAAATGAACCATCATGCGTCTGGAATGACGTTAAACTACCAAATGTCTGCAACGACGTTAAACTAGCCATGGTCAGAAATGACCAGTTCTTCTAAATTCACTGAAACAACTACGGTCTCCTCCCTCTCTTGGACAAAGATGCAATAGTTCATCATGACTTTAAACTAATGAGTGTGGCCTGAAATGGCCTTAAACTAGAGCACAGTACACTGCCAGTTTACCAAAACTTCGCTACATCATTATCATTTACATTTTGCAAGTTACAATTTCCATTTATTTTATGTTTACCAGACATGATTCTATTTTACATTAACGTTCACAAATAAACTCAAAAAAGCAAAACAAAATATATAAATGTATGTAATACGAAGTGTTAACATAGCAATAGGATGACGATATATTACACCATGATCATGTTACATCTGTCCTTACACATTCCAAAAATAATGAAACCAGCCAAAAAACACCAAAAAATAGACAAAACTGACAAGACTAACAAGCCAAATTATGCATGAGTATTAGGAGGGGTCTAGTCCCCAAACTCCTCTACACCATCAGCTCCTGTCCCACTGGGGCTAGCCTCACCACCATGTCCCTATTGAAAAAAAACAAAATAAGTAAACATAGACAAACAGATTAAAAGCATAAAATATTAAAAAAAGGGGGGGGATGAGTAAAAGAAATTAAAAAATAGAGGACTAAAACACTCATAGGTGGGGAGGGCTTGAGATTAGCTTCCAGGCACCATAGAATCACTTATTTAGGCACGCATGCCCAGTCTTTTTCAAGTCCAAGGTCAATATTGGCTAAGGTTGTACCCTTGTCCACTGAAGACTAGGAAGGGCACTCAAGAGAAAACATACTTGTTGAATCCTCCCCAAAGGCAGTGGTAATGGATCTCTCAGGAGACCCCTCCACTTCTGTACACTCAACAAACTTATCATAAGAAGAGCACAAACCTAACCCCTCCACGAACATCTCCAACCGATGATGTTCAACTGATTCCTCCTTCAACCATTTTTTGTATTGGTTCTTATGATCCTTTTAATCCTGGCCCCATTTACATACTTTGGATACAAAGGATTTTCAATCATGGCACTTCCTATTCAATAAATCCATCTGGGCCCTCTGTTCGGCCAAATCTTGAATCGCTTGCACCTTGCTATTCAACCCTTACCAATAACGTGCATAGGTGATCTCGAATGTATGCCAGGTACTATCATCGATCAATATAGCGGAGGAAAAATCATAACGGACTTGCAAGTCATTCCTCTCATCTGTCATCTTCACAAAATTTTCTTTTAGTGATTGAACTTCAAGCCATAAGTGTTCAATTGAGCGCCTACAGGTCTAGAGAGACTTGGCATTCAGAACAACATAACCCGAAACCGCATCATAAATCCCTCTTGGAATCTGCTCAATATCTTTGGGTAATTCTGGGAGACCATTAATATGGGTAGCCTTGGAAGGACTCCATTGAAGCTTTGCACCTATAAGTACAACATCACACATATGAGCTAATAAGATATCTCCAATAGAGGCAAAATCACTGAGGAAATTGGTATAAAGTACACATCTAATTCAAGATGAGCCTGCTGTAGATGAGCAACAACATCGTTCAAGATGCTCATAACAAAGTCTACTTTATTGGGCATCTCAGGCAGGCCATGACCTCAATTGACCGGTGGATGTTGAATCTACATGGGAAAGCACTTCAACCAGGACCTTTGACTCCAACACATCCACTTGAGATGCATGTGCTTCAGGCACTTCAGCATCCATGTCTGATGTTAGGAAGAGTCATGATAATCAAAACAATGTACAAAGCTAAGAAGTATGAAATGCAGATCAAACTAACAAAACATACCAGGGAGCCCTTTGCTGGTCAGCTCAGGTGGATCACCATGGTGTAAAGACCCATCAAAGAAGTTGTCAAAAACACCTTTCTCCTTGCTTGAATGCTTAAGGGCATCTAAAGCCTTAGCAATTGTCACTTCCATGGTATCCATTTCATCCTCTTCCCGTAAGATGGGAATAGCCTCAACTGCTTCTTCTCTCCTTTCCTCCTCTTCATCACACCCAGTGATAACCGTTTCAGGCTCACCCATTAGAGCTAATTCTTTACTTTCCCTCTCGGTATCAGCACCAATAAATCTAAGGTTAGCATGACATAATAGGTATGCATATTTAAGTAAGCAAGAAAATTCAAAAAAGCGATAAAAACACTTAAAGCAAAAAAAAAACTTACCCACTCCTGGTAAGATGAATCAAATCTTCTTTGCCCTCGGCAGTCTCGCCTCCGTAATAGGTTCTCTCGAATGCTCATCCTTTTTCACCTTAGCCTTGGCCTTCTTGACGATCTCCTAAATCAAGTCCTCAGCTCTCCTAACGGTTGTGTGCAATTTATATGGTTCCAACCCCAAGCTATCATGCAAATGGTGGGAACAACTAACTGCACCCCCAGTTGTAACAGAGACTGATTCCTCGATGCCTTCAGGTGGATCTTGGGATCTAGTGGTGTTAAATAGATGATGGATCCATGGGTGAGACAACTATGAATGATCCCTTAACACATAATGGTTCCACTAAGAATCAGCAAACCTACAGAGATAGCCCACAAAAAAGGCAAAGGTAAAGTGGGATCTAGCATCAACATTGGAACGTAGCTTGATGATCTCTCCACAGAGACCTAATACAAGGAACTATGCCCAATTGTAATACATACCAATCTCCAAGACTGAGTGCATAACACATGCAGACTCAACCCCAAGACTTCTTGTTTGAAAAAGAGACTTAGGGAACACTCATGCTCTAAAGAGTGGGTACAAAAAATTTACCTCCATCAAGTGAGTATCGGCTTGCATGGAGAAGCCCCTAGGACCCTATGGTACACCTAACCAGTCTTCAAGTTCCTTGATCACATAACCTTCTCTAGTTGCTCTATCCACTGCCACCTTAGCACCATCTACTGGTACACCGAAAAGATCGGAAAAGAATTTGGAAATTAGGTGGAAAGACAACTTAACTCCCCGAACTCATGTAGTAAAATAAGAGACATCATCGTTAAAAGAGCCAATGATGGAAACCATTTCAGTCACGAGAACATTAGGAGTCAAGGTAGTAAATAGGTCCATCAAGCTTGCATTGGTAAGACAGCTGATGATTTTTTCAAGTGCCTTCTTGTGCAGCTACCATTGTGACTCCTCTCTCTCCAAACCTCATAAAGAGATTGGCCTCAATGCACCCAGATCAAGGGGAACGGCCACTATAGAAAATACACAGGATTCATTGAGCAAAAATTATGAATATGATAAGCAATGATGTAACAAAAGTGAAAATCAAGCCTGGAACACAAACATATTACCGTTAGCAAATGGAGTAGGCACACTGGGTGTAAGATCAACCATTTGAGGAAAAACAGGCCCATCAGGAGACCAATCCTCATGCAGCCAGCCGCGAACTTGACAACGTTCAAAGGCCCTAGAGAATTGCCTAGGATAATTGACAATAGCATCCTTGATCTAGCCTAGCACCATAGCATGAAGAGTGTGGCCCATCATGAATGCCTCCAAGGTTGTGTGCACTAAGGCAAGCCTGCTATCATCTTCATGCAATTCATGCTCAGCAAAATGGGACCTATGAAAGAAAAAGTATTCATGCGTAAGTAATGATATAATGCTAAAGGAACAAAAGTTAGTACAACTATAAAAAGAGCATACCTATCTACTTTGTATACTGTTCCAGGCAGATTTTGGAATAGCGTATGTACATGGCAGGCTAGAAAAAGTGTGCTACTACTATTGTAATGGTTGCAAGACGACAATCCCCACACATGGGTCAAAGGACATGTAGATCTAGGACCCTCGGGAGCACCCCCCCCCCCCCCCCCCCCCTCAAATATATATGGTCCCTTGTCTATGTCAACAACAAAAGCTAACATGCCTCATGTTGAGCCAGGCAACATGGTCTCAACAATATCGCGAGTTAGTTGCTCACTCAAATGAGACCATATGATAATGTTGAAATTCTGCAAAATGAATGATAAAAATGCACCAAAATTTGGATGAAACCATATTACATGTGCCCTGATCCGCATGTCATAACTAGGCATGTTCGATTCCAAAGGGCCAAACCAAGATAGCACACCCACAAGATCGACCACAAGGAGAAAAGGCTTAGTTTCCCTGCATACAGCTAGAACCTTAGGTAAGTAACTTAAAACATATAAATCATATAAACTAAAAATAAATAAATAAATAAATAAACCTAACAAGTAAATAACATTCAATGCACACACAAGTCCACCCCATGAGATAAGAACATCAACGTTCATTTGATGTATTTAACGCTCGCTGGGGTACATCTAAAAAAAATTCATTTCACGGTAAACTAACAAACAAGTGCAAATGCAAAACATGTACATTCACTATCTAACCCAAGAAAATAAAAATAAAAGGGTACAAATAACCAGCGATGAAACACCGTGAAAATTGCGGGTCAGCCTCAGGCAAAGATTCGCAATTCAGGCAAGGGCGCATGTCAAAATTCCAGAAGGGAGAGTAAGACAGAGCAACACCAAGAGGCGCGTAGCATCAAGTCCTCAACTACTTGTGCAGATTCCTAATCTTTCTATGCTTTTTCTGTTTACACTATATCACGCGATGTAGTGTAATGGCGTTTAGCTTGATCCTGTTTAAACATAGTCCGGCATCAGAAGGCTAGTTACTTAGGCATAGGGAGAGGCTTGAGCAGCGTAATATGCGACTTCTTGTGTATTTTGCTAAGTCTTTGGTGTAGGGTCAGTTCTATGCTCTGTTACGCACGGCAGCGTAATGCGCTCCAAAACAGTCGAAGGCAAAGTCCAAGGAAGTGCAATTGCTCGTCATACGCTCATCACACAACGTAGCGTATCACAGCGTATTGCATCGCCAAGTTAGACATCGTTTACGCTTCATTACGCGCGGCTGCGTAAGCGAGCGTAAAACAGCTTGAATCCATTGTTTCCAGGTTATGTTACGCTCGTGCACGCAACGCAGCGTGAATGAGCATAATGTAACTCAAAGACAGTTGAAACACGTCCGACGTGCATCCCTTCTTTACACGCGCAATACGCGAACGAGCGTATTGTGCATAGTCATAAGGTTTGACGCAAAAATGGTCAAACCAACAGTACCCGAAACATTCGGGACACACGTCATCAGGGTTGCGCCCTTTCCATAGAGCGTCGCAGCCTATAAATACCCCAGGTGACAAAGATATAGGGGTTGGCAAATCAAAGAAGCAAAGGCATTTTTTGGAGCACTGGAGCACTTATCACCTTTTGAGTAGAGATACAGAGAGCAGCGCTTTGGCAATTGTTGACAGCATCACCTTACAGCAGAAACAGAGCACAGTTCGCTTCGAGCACCGGCGACAGGAGTAATCGTCCTGCTGGGGAAGACTCTATTGGTCAGAAATAGTTGATCGGTAGACGTTAGAGCTTGACCTTCCTTGCATCCCGGCTTTAGCCCACGAGGTAGATCGAACTTCTGTTTGGACAGCTTTCTTGTTGTTTTATGCTTGCTTCATATCCAGTAATCGGAGTCTCCCAGTGTAACGAGATATACAAAATATACATTTTTTAAGTCAAAGCGTAGATCTTGAAACTACATGTTTCTCTTATGTCAGCCTCCTCTTATCATGTTTAACGTTATCATCGTTGCAATTCATCTACATCGTTTTCCCCTCGATTTTGCGATTCCTCGAATCCGATCGTTTCACGAGATATTCATCGGTTTACTGATTAGTAAGTCCCTGTCTGATCAACAAGACCGTTCAAGCCACCGCAGATTCGTTTTTTCCAGCATAGCCCTCGCACGGATCCGTGGTTAAAACTGTGTACACGAAATTTGTTCGGTATTTTCCAGCTACCGATGTTTTCCGTCGTTACAGTTTTCTGGCGCTAGAAGGAGGGCCCCTTAGGTTCCGATCCGCCTTTTTCGGGTAGCCCTGTTAGCGATCTATACCCAAAATCGTAAACGTAATACCTCCAGGGAAGCTTACGATAAGTCGTGTGGTGTAGATCGGTCTCAGCAACGATTCCTTTGGAATCCTACAAGGTAGAAAGCCTATTTGTGATCTTATTGCCAACCATTTCTTAAATCTGATTACTAGTTATCGTTAATCTCATCGCTCAATGGATTCCTTGTACACGACCACAACCGCCATGGTCCCTGCCGATTTGGGTGCCACATCTGTGAACCCTATCGCGGTCGCTAGACCAGCTCCTGGCGCAACAGGATCTCAAGGGCCATTGCACCGATCATTGAGACTTCAGGGAAAAGAGCCCATCTTCACGGTCATAACCCCTGAAGAATACAACTTTATATGTGTTAAGATCCAGGTGAAGCTGGCTCTCAGCCGAGCTGAAATCGAAGCGAAACAAAACTTTGAGGTGGTCCACCGAGGGGGCCATGATTTTAAACCGACAGCTTACGACATCATTCCCTTGACCGAACACCAACATGAACTCATTACATAGTTGGTCATGGCCAAAGGCCAGGCTTCATGAGCTACGTTGGAGCCCCAGCATGGGGAAGAGGAAGAGGATGAATTGGCAGCCCAGTCGGAACATTCGTTCCATACTCTGAGCCCCCAAACGTATATAAATCCCCTGTTTCCTTTCAATGGAGAAGCCGCGCCTCTTGACCCAGCCATGACCACGCAGACGCATTTCCCTGCCATGCCGCAGGCCACCACGCAGCCGTCTGGGTTGCAAGCACAAATACCGCCTAATAACATGGGGGCGGTCTCGTCACCACGGGTACTTAGCATCCCAGTGGTGATCCCGGCAACCACCACGTCCCATTTTATCCCTCAGATACAACCCCATAACATATCTGTAACATGCCCGGCGTAGATCTTGTCGCTTCCGCCCCCTCCAACTCAACAGATTACCGCAGCAGTTCAGCCACAAACTTACGCCCAACAGCCTACCGCAGGTCAGTGGGCCAACCAGGTGGTGCAACATGCCCAGTCTATGGTGTATGGCGCACAACCCCCGGTTGCACCCGCAACGTATGTTCCACAGGCGGTACCGCAGTATCCTCACCCTTATCTCATGCAGCAGGCAACGGCTAACCCCCCTGCGCAAGCCAGCGGGTAGTGGTCTTCATAGGCTCCCCTGCCTGCTGGGATTCCCGCCCCACAAGCAGCCAGTCAACCTCTTCCTTCGTTTCCATTTCTTGGCACCGCCCTCCCGGTCCAACCTCCTAGGCCTTCTGCACAAACACCTCCATCAACAGGTCTGGACCAGGCCTTCCAGCTTATATAGACTCTCACTGAAGACCTTAAATAAGATATACAACACATGATTGACAAGGGTGAAATAGTATTTGATGAGACAAACCCAGTAAAGCCTCAAAACCAACCCATGGGGGTCTACAAGGATCCTCTCAATACTAATGATGCACCATATGTGATTAACACTATCCATGTGGAGAATGGACAAGATATTCCTCGAAAACCTTTTGTAATTCATAGGTCTTCTGAAACTACATCTACCTCAACACCTCCCCAAACCCCTTTTGTCATATGCACATTCCCTGCACCACAAAAACCATTCATCATTCGCATACCTCCTTCTATCGCAGCAGCAACTATGCCATCAGAAACCCAACCCACTAACTTTGTGATTCAGGTGCCAAAACGCCCTGACATGCAACCCCCTACAATTCCCCCGCGACCCTTGCGAGAGTGCCTTGCTGATAGGCTGACAAGAGAGCACCTAGAAAAGGAACATCATGAGCACGAATTGGGGCCACCAAAGCCCCTACTGCTAAATGTTGTTCCTATGGTTTCTTCCACTAGTGAGCCTAGCACAAGTAGTTGAGACAAGGATAATACCACTCACAAGGTCCCAAACTCAACATCCCTAGTTACTAACACAAGAATCCCTCCACAAGAGATACGAATGCTAGGGGAAATGGAAAAAGTCTCCACAGATAAGAGCGTCCCAAGTGGTAAGGATCTAGCAAGTGCATTGACCCAAGTCACACAGGCTTTGAAACAAAAGAACACCTCCTTAAGCCTGTACGATCTAGTAATGACCTCACTAGTACATTGGGAATCCCTTGTGTGTATGTTGACTTCAATTCCTATTAGCGAGGACCTTCCCGTAGATGAGCCATCCATTTATGTAATAGTGTCCCCACAACCTCAAGAATTGAGGCCCACATCCCTAGAATTTCATGCCAATGATATTAAGTGAGATGAGAAAACTGGAGAGGTCACTACATCCCCTATGTTCATAACAATACAAGTCAACCACTTCAAGATACGTAGGGTGCATGTCGATGACGGTGCAGCAACAAATGTAATACCCTTCCCTGTCATCGACAAATTGCATCTTACAGAGCAAATACGGCCCACAACAACTTCCTTTTTAAAACCCTTCAGTTGTTCTCATGTCGTGGTAAAATGCATGTTTACCTTGGATTTCGTAGTAGGGGACCAATTCCCCACATCGGCTGAATTCGTAGTGGTTGATGAAATATCGGGTTTTAATCTGATTCTAGGATGACCTTGGTTAGCTCAGCTTACAGCCATATCCTCACCAATCCATCAAGAAATCCACCTACCTTATGAGGATGGTAAAATCATCATACATGGGAACACAACAACATCACTCACTCCCTTGTACTTGGGAATGGATCAAGAGTCAGAGGTTGAGTTCTCTAAGCCTAAACAAGAAACCATGAGTGCACTTCAAGACACGAACCAACCATTAATCCATGATCCTACTAGAATTGAGGAAGCACTAGGCAATGCAGACATAGGAGCCATTCCCACTGACGTCTCTTGGTCGAAGCTATCTTTTAACATCTCCAATGAAGGGAAAGGGAAGAATACGATTGTGCCTACATGTCCTACCCCTCACGTCAAACTACAAAGAATAAAAAAACAACTCAATAACTAGAGCAAACTACCAAGCGTCCAGAATGACATTAAACTACCAACCATTCGGTATGACGTTAAACTACCAGCAAATGTCTGCAATGACGTTAAACTAGCCATGATCAAAAATGGTTGGTTCCTCTTAAGTTTCCTAAAATTGTTATTGCTTTTGGCCCACTATATCTTAAAACTAGTAATTCCTCTTCCTTTTTTTTAAACACAGATACAATGGTCCACCATGACTCTAAACTGATGTGCATGGCATGAAATGGCCTTAAACTAGAGCTCAGTATGTTACAAATTTACAAACTCTCATTACATTATGTCAAATTTTTATTTACAAGTCACAAGTTGCAATTTCAATTCAGGCATTCTTGTTAGTTTTCCTTTTACAAATATTTGCCTTACGTTTCGTTCTACATTTTGGAATCTCATTTTACATTCAACTACACGCATATGTTCACAATATACCTGAGAAAATAGAAAAAACAACAAAAAAGGGGGAAAATATAAACATATAAGAATATATATATATATATATAATATTGAATGTCAACGTGGAAATAGAATGCCAACACACTGTGCCACGATTAAATCCATATCATAACATCTATCCCCATACATTTCCATTAGACATTAAAAATCCAAAACATTCGGTAGCTAAGCTGGACTAACAGTTAGCTCACACATCAGGACTAGGAGGGGGCTAGCCTCCAAGATCCTCCACATCATCCACTCCCGCTCCACTGGGGCCAACCTCATCATTACTATGTTCCTACAATAGAACAAAAAAAAACAAACGAACAAGTAAGCATAGCAAAGTAACTTATGACTAAAAAACCTGGAAGAACTGTAACACTAACACTAAAAATAATAAAACCATACAAAAGTAAGCACCATAATAAAACACTCATAGGTGAAGAGGGCCTTATACTAGCCTCCAAGTGCCATAAAATCTCCTCCTTAGGTACATTTGCCCAATCCTCCTCTAGACCAAGGTTAATACTGGCCAAGGTTTTACCCTTGTTCACCAAGGTCCAGGTAGGGTGCTCAAGAGAGAACATGACTATCGAATCCTCCTTGGAAGCAGTGGTAATGGTTCTCTTAGGAGATCCCTCCACTTCAGTGCACTCAACAAACCTATCGTAAGCAGGATGTAAGCCTAGTCCATCAATGAACATTTCCTTCCAGTGATGTTCAACTGATTCCTCCTTTAACCATTTCTTGTAATGGTGCTTGTGATTCTTTTGATCTTGACCCCACTTACGTACCTTAGCAGCAAAAGATTTTTAATCGTGGCATTTCATGTTTAGTAAATCTATTTATGCCCTTTATTTGGCTAAATCCTATGTCTCCTAAACTTTACTGTTCAAAACTATCCAGTAACATGCATAGGTGACCTTAGACGTGCACCAAGTACTATCACCAAATAGCCTAGCAGTAGCAAAATCATAACGAGATTGAAGATCCCTCTTCTCTTCTCTCTCCTTCACCAATTTTTCCTTCAATGAGTGCACCTCATCCCATAGGTACTCAATTGAACACCTACAAGTCCGGAGGGACTTAGCATTTTGTATGATGCAACTGAAAACTACATCGTAAATCTCTCTAGGGACTTGTTCAAAATTTCTTTGCAATTTAGGGAGAGCATCAATATGAGAAGCCTCAAAAGGATCCCATTGAAGCTTGGCATCTACAAGTATAAGTACCACACACATGAATCAGCTATAACTAACAATGAATGCAAAGAAGCACAATAAACCCAGACACTTAGCATGATATGTAACATACACATACCTAGTTTTGGATGAGCTTGTTGTAGGCGAGTGACTACATTGTTAACGATGCCCATGACAAATTCCATTTTATTGGGCATTTTAGGCCATGGCCTTAACTGGTCAGCAGGTGTTGGACAAGCATGGGAAGTCACCTCAATCGGGGCCTGTGACCTTGACACCTCTACTTGGGATGTATGTACCTCAGAAAACTCAGCATCTACCTCTGGTGCTAGGAATAATCAAGATAATCAAAAACAACACATCAAAGTTAAAATGTACAAAATGTGGGTCAAGCTAAAGGAACATACCAAAAATCCCTTTGTTGGTCAGCTTGGGCAGATCACCAAGGTGTAAGGACCCATTGAAGAAATCGTCGAATACACCCTTCTTATCGCTTGAATGCCTAAGTGCATCCAAAGCCTCAACGAGCATCATCCCCATGATGCTTATTACATCTTCCTCTTGCAAGATAGGGATTTCCTCAATCGCTTCTTCCCTCTCTTTTTCTTCTTCCTCTAGCCCTATGACGACCACTTCAGGTTCAACCATTGGGGCTAAGGCTTCTATTTCCCTCTCGGGGCTTTCCTCTAATAATACCAATATTCTAGTGTTAGTATGACATAGTATATACATACGTTTAATAAACATATAAACTAAAATGCAAGAAAAAATATATAACAATAAAATAAAATACTTACCCTCCACTGGCAATACAAAGCAGATCCTCTTCGCTCTTGGTGGTCTCACTTCAGGAGCAAGCTCCCTTGGGCGTTCAACTCTCTTCACCTTCACCTTAGATCTCCCAAAAATCTCACAAATTAGACATTCAGCTCTTCTGGGAGATGTGTGCAATCTAGGTGGTTCCAATCCCAAGCTATCATGGGAATGATGAGAACAACTAGCTACACCCCCAGTAGTAATGGACACTGACTCCTCAATGCCTTTAGGTGTGTCCTGAGATCTAGTAGTGTTAAATAGGTGGTAAACCCAGGGGCGGGATAGCTATGAACGATCCCTCAATACATAACAATTATCCCCATAAACTACTAAAAACTCAGCAAACCTATGTAGGTAACCTACGAAGAAGGAAAATGTGAAATGGTACTTGGCATTAATGTTTGAGCGTAATCTAACAATCTCTCCATGAAAGCTAGACCCAAGAAATTGTGCCCAGTTATAATGCATGTCCATCTCTAGGACTGCACGTATGATACGTGCAGACTCAACCCCAAGGTTTCTTCCTTGACAAAGAGATTTAGGAAATGCCTGTGCAAAAAAGAGAGGGTACAAGAAGTTCACCTCTATTGATTGGGTATCATCTTGCATGGCAAAACCTTTGGAACCCCGAGACACACCTAACCAATCTTCAAGCTCCTTATGACTTGGCTTTCTTTACTCGCTTTCTCTACTGCCACTCTAGCACCATCCATGGCATGCCAAAGAGATCAGAAAGGAACTCAGTAGTCAAGTGGAAAGACACCTTGACTCCTCAAACCCGCATAGTAAAGTGAGAAGCATCATCGCTAAAAGAATCAACAATCATAACCATTTCAGTCGTTGGATCATTAGGAATCAGAGCAGTGAACAAGTCCATCAAACCCATGCAGGTAAGACGGCTGATGATTTACTCAGAGGCCTTCATCTACAAGCATTTTTGTGACTATTATATCTCTCCATACTTCATAAAAAGAGTGGCCTCAATACACCCTGATATAATAGTAACTTCATCGGAGGAGACGACCGCTGTAGGAAAAACATAGAGTGAAAAGTTTAAAAAAAAAACCATAGTACACGATGATGCAACAAAGAGAAAATGGAGTTTAGAATGTGACCATTTACCATCAATAAATCAGGTAGGCATATTAGGTGCAGAATCAACCCTCTAAGGAAAAATCGGCCCATTGGGAGATCAATCCTCATACAACCAACCACAAACTTGACAGTGTTCAAAAGCCCTTGAGAATTGCAGCTCTTATCTGGTCTAGTACCATAGCACGAAGAGTGCAGCCCGCCATGAATGTCTCCAATGTTGTGCGCGTTAAGGCAAGCCCACCATCATCATCACGCATCCCATTCTCATCAAAACAAGGCCTACATAGAAGAAGAACATTTATGCATAGACAATGATATAATTTTAAAACAATTAAAAATTAATTAAAGCAAAGCATAAAAGAGCATACAAGTTCACTCTATACACTGTCCCAGGTGGGTTTTGGAACAGCGTGTGAACACGGAAAGCTAGAAAAAGTGTTTTGTTGCTGCTATAATGGCTACAAGTAGGCAATTCCCATACACGAGTCAAGGGACGAGTAGACCTAGGACCCTTAGGAGGGCCTCCCTCAACTGTAAAAAGTCCCTCTTCTATGTCAGTAATGAAGGTAAGCATGTCTTATGTAGATCTAGGTAACATTGTTTCAATGATATCATGGGCCAACTGCTCACTTAAATGAGACCATATAACTATGCTGAAACTTTGTAAAATGAATGATAAAAATGCAACAACATTAGGATGGAACCATATAATATGAGGCCCAACATGCATATCGTAAGGAGGTACATCTAGTCCAAAAGGGCCAAACCAAGCAAGTACACCAATGAGCTCAACCACAAGGAGGGAAGGTTTAAGCCCCCTGCATATAGCCAAAACCTTAGGTAAGTAAAAAGGTCCAAGTGCTCAAAATAATATGCAACTACATAAACCAAATACATAAATAATATTTAATATATAGTTCCACCCCATGAGACAAGGACACCAATATTTATTTGGCGTATTTCACGCTCACTGAGGTACATTCAAATCTTTTACACAGTAGTTTATTACAAGCGATATAAAATGAACATGCAAGTATAGAACCATGAACATTTGCAAATTCGTAGAAACATATTTAAATCTATCCAAACAAGAAAACAATAAACAACATAGACATAAACACCAGCAATGAATAAACATTTCAACCAAAAATTTGCATCTTCAATATTTTACACAAGCCAGGCATGCTCACGTTACCAGCAATTGTTGTATATACACAAATCGTGGCCCTCTCATTCTTGCATGAAATGTAGTGCAGATATACTAAGCTTTGAAACATAAAACTCACTGAAAATCAATCAGTGCTTTATCTTTAACATACAGACACTAGTTCACCTCACAGCAGACGTTAAAACTTGAAAAAAACTGGAATCACCATGGCCTGTACACACACCAATCAAAAAAAAGACCCTAACAAAGGGAAACACCGCTCATGAGAAGCCTGCTATAATGCACTCACGCTGAGCTTGCCCTGGCACTCATGTTGGGCCTGCTCTAGGAACTCACGCTACTTGTAAGCTTAAGCTGACTCATGCTACAATTCTATTTGGGAACTCATGCTAGGCGCATCCCTAAACTCATGATGGGCTTGCCCTATAACTCATGTTGGGGCTTGCCTTGGACGCTCACGCTGGGCGCATCCCTTAAAGTCACACTGGGGCTTGCCCTACAACTCATGCTAAGCTTACCCTGGTTTGCAAAATGAAAAACTCTAACTCGCCCTTATCTAACCATGCACGCCTGAAAGACAACAACCAAAGATAATCTACAACAAGTCATAAACTCCAGTATAGACCCTGATGCCCAAAACGTGGCAAGAAAACATGGCAAACGATCTCAGATTTTCAATCCAACACAGTAGAGAAACCCAAAAATCATGCTAAAAATACAGTAGAAAATGGTAGCCATAAGAGACCACGCTGTGCTAACTAATGCTGTGCACAAAATACTGGAGAAAAACAAGAAGAAACAAACCTACGTAGAGCTCCATCCTATGCTAGAATTCTGGCTTGAGGAAGACGCTGAAGTAGCTCTTCACACTCCTCCACGAACGCCAGATTTGCTTTCCTCTTCTCTTTGCCTCGACTTGGTTTCCCTTTTCCCTTCATTACTAGTTCGTGACTCATGCTACAACTTACGCCAATGCTCACGCTGCACTCTCTAGCATGCTCATGCTCTCAACGCCCACCAAACTCACGCTAGCACAAGCGACGCCCCCAGTATGTCAAAATCCCTTTTTAACCCCCATGTTCATTCTCAATTTGTTTATTTATTTATTTATTTATTCTTATTTTATCTTTTTTTTATTTATTTTTATGTAACTTACCATGCCCCATGGTTAACTTTTTTTTTCATGTTATCATTTACACCATCTTTGTTTCATTCTTACATGGTATTTTTCTTTATTTTATTCTCGTGGAATAAGGCCAAAATATTAAAGATTGTAAAAATAAAAAAAAAAAGGAGAGGAGAAAGGTTAAAATCAAAATGAAATGATGGAAATATAAAAAAAAGAAATATATATATATATATATAATGGCACACATGAAAATTCATAAGACTATAAAATCCATAAATTTATTGTTCACATGACCATAATACAAAATGACATGAATATTACCGACCTGGTATGGCCTAAAACTGCCATGGATGTCTAGGTATGACACTAAACTACCACTATGTTCTGCAATTTCATCAGTACATAGATTAATTACTTGATGCTCATTTACATTTAACAACTCCTTCGTCAAGTAAATGTCACTCATTTCACTCCCAGTTTAAATTGGCAAGAGTGAGCACATGGCTATCAAGAATATCTTTTCAACATTGTCTCTTAGTGGACCACACGAAGAAGTAAAAAGGGCAATCAATCTAAAATCCTTGGATCTAGACCCATACACTTATACTAATTTAATAGCCTCCACTCAAGCAACGTTGGACTGGTCTTAAAATGTGGCTAAGACTTTAGATCTAGAGGCTGATAATATCACTGAAGATCCCCTTGTTGAAGTCCCCATTACTACATCCAATGATGAAACTAGAACATTAAAATTAAGTGCCCTACTGGACTTACAACTTGTTAGTGACATCACTCAAGTACTGAAAGACAATATAAAAATATTTGCATGGTCATATACTGACATGCAAGGGTTGGACCCTCGAATCGTCCAACATAACATTATTCTTGATGCAAAAGTCAAACCGGTGAAGCAAAAGGTACGAAAGGTTAGACCTGAAGTGGCGTTAGCAGTCCATAATGAAATCACAAAGCTCTACCAAGCTGGTTTCATTTGTGCCACTAACTATTCTGACTAGGTATCAAACAATGTCATAGTCCCTAAGAAGAACGGTAGTATACGCATATGCATTAACTTCCGTGATCTTAACATAGCCACTATAAAGAATGACTTCTTGCTACCTAGTATCGATCAACTTGTTGGCTTTACTACTGGGCATGCACTATTATCCTTTATGCATGGATTTTTAAAATACAATCAAATAGGAATTAACCCAGAACAGCAACTCAGGACAACCTTTATGACGCCTTGGGACACATTCTGCTATACAATGATGTCGTTCGGTCTTAAAAATGTAGGCGGTACATATCAACGAGTAATGACATATATATTTAGTGATTACATGCTTAATTTGCTCAATGATGACATTGATGACATAGCGGTTAACTCCAAAACAACTGAACAACATGCAAAAGATCTAGATTTAGTGCTTAAACGTTGTCTCAAACATGACCTTAGACTCAATCCAAAGAAGTGTGTCTTTGGTGTTAAAATGGGCAAACTACTTGGCTTCAAAGTCTCTGAAACAAGGATACAAGTAGACCTTGATAAGGTTAAAGTAATAATTAACATGCAACCACCAAAAAACCTTACCGAACTACATGGTCTCCAAGGTAGGCTGTAATTCATTAGATGCTTTATCGTAAATCTGACAAATAAGTTGAGACCCATGCAACACCTACTATGAAAGAATGTGCATTTCCAATGGACTCAATAGTGCCAGGAAGCATTCAAGAACATAAAGCAAGAGCTAGCTCAACTACCGATGCTTTATCCCCCATAGAGCGATAAACCCTTCTACATCTACCTTGCAACCTCCGATTCTTCCATCGCATTGATGCTTTTCCAAAAATGTAAAGATGGAATCAAGATCCCCATCTATTACTTAAGCCATTCTCTAATCGCCTATGAAAAATAATACAATGACATGGAGAGATCATGCCTTGCCCTCGTCTTCTCCTTGAAGAAATGATGGCACTACCTCTTCCGTAATCAAGTCTACATCATTTGCAAGAATAATGTGCTCCGTACAATCACTAACAACATCTATGAGTCGAGTAGGATAGCTAGATGGAAAGCAATGATCGCAAAGTTTGACCTACACTATGTTGCTCAATCCTCCACAAAAGGTCAAGCAATAGCCACACAATTGACTGTCTCGTCAACACATGATCAAGAAACGATTAACCCTGAATTCCCTGATGAGAATGTTAATAGTATAGACACCGTACCTGATAACTATGAAGCAATCCTTTATTTTGATGGAGCTTCAACTTCCCGAGGAGGAAGTGCTACGATCATTTTAACATACCCCTCTAGAGAAATCCAACCCTTCACCTACCAATTAACCTTTCCTTGTACCAATAACGTGGTGGAATACGAAGGTCTTCTTAGAGGTCTTCTGGTAGCATTGACATCGGCAATTACATGTCTTGTAGTTCAAGGTGATTCACAGCTAGTCATTAATCAAGTCATGGAGGTTTACGCATGTAAGGCTCTCCATTTGCAACCATATTATGATTTGACCAAACATCTGCTGAAGCAATTAGTAGACGTGGATGTACAGCATGTCCCTAGAAGCGAAAACACCATTACTAATGCACTTGCTACACTAGCCCTAAACATGACACCTGAAATGTTCCATGCATTGCCTAGTTTTATAACAAACTGTGCCAAACCTATAATTGACGCTCTTGACGAAATGCCCATAGCATCCGTTAGCACAGCACACACAATAGAATGGTACGATGACATAAAAGAGTACCTTCTACAAGGCAAACCTCCACAACATTTGACAAACACTCAAAAGGACGTAGTGCAAAAATGCTCTTGGCAATATGCATTAATAGGAGACACATTGTGTTGCAAATCCTATGAAGGCATTCTAGATGTGCATTAGAAGCATCGACAGTCAACGATTGTAGAATAAGTCCATGAAGGATTTTGTGGAGGGCACATAGCACCCAAAGAAATGGCAACAAAGATTAGGTGCTTGGGCTACTACTAGCCACACATGGAGTACAATTGCTTCTTCAAGGTCAGGACATGTGACATTTTCCAAAGGCCTGGTAACCTAATACATGTGCCACCTAATGAATTGCACGCAACACAAATCACATGGTCATTCCAAAGATGGGGATTAGACATCATTGGACCAATAACGCCACCATCTTCTGTAGGGCATAGCTTCATTATCACTACAATTGAATACTTCACAAAATGGGTAGAAGCTATTCCCCTTAGGAAGAAAAATTCTAAGCATGTTTACACTTTCATAATAGAAAACATCGTGACCCGTTTTGGTATTCCGATGACCATCGTTACCGACAATGGGCCACAGTTTAGTAGTGTGGATACTAAAACCTTCTTTGAAAGCCTAGGTACTAAACATTCATTCTCATCACCTTACTACCCATAGAGCAATGGTCAAGTAAAGGCTACAAACAAAACTGTCATCATGGTGCTCAAAAAGATGTTAAATTAGAGCAAGAGGCAATGGCACAAAAAATTAGTCTACGCATTGTGAGCATATAGAACGATACATCAAACACCTACAGGTAAAACTCCATATAGTCTTGTATACAGATCTGAAGCTATTTTACCTTTGGAGTTATAGGTTCCCTCATTGCAAATAGCTCTCTCAGGCCTCCTCGATGAAATCCAAAGCCATGAACTACGCATTGTTGACCTTGACTCGGTGGAAGAGGAATGTGTGCGAATGCTTGATCAGATTGAGTGGTACCAGAAACAACAATGGCAATGACACAAACACAATTTGCATAAGCACCCAATTAAGGAAGGAGACCTAGTCCTTAAGGCCATTCATGAACATCTAGATAAATTCTCAGCTAACTGGGAAGGGCCTTACTTAGTCTCCAAGGCATACAATAACGAAGTATTCAAACTTTCTAACATAGACAAGAATGAGTTCACTAATCCCACAAATCACCTATACCTGAAATGGTACTATGTCTGATCAACTTGAGGTACGTAATGGTTTTGGCATCATGACCTAAAACTAATACCATAGAATGATCCTAGGCCTATGACTTGAAACTGGCACCATAGAGTGTCCTGGCGTCATGACAGTAAACTGAAACCATAGAGGTTCATCCAGTATGACACTAAAATGCCACATTTATCCACCATGATGTAAAACTAGCATGCAGATTCCACTAAGACTATAAACTAGTTTGCCACTTCACAGTCCGCTACGACTATAAACTAGCATTGCACCACCTGCTACAATGCTAAACTAGCACCATCCAAAGGGTTATGACATGAAACTAACCTGCAATAGTCCGCTAAGACTATAAACTGGTGAAATCATCAACGACCAGGCAATACTTGAAAAGATATGTTGCTGTAATTGGTTGTACGTGTTCCACAAAGACTTGCTACATAATTTGTCTCATGGACCTTGATGAAGCTGATACTGTTCATGATTCTATCTACTTTGAAATTGCACAAGGTGGCTCCATCTCCTTGGTTGTATTCAAGTTTAAAGTGCTTAGTTAACTGAATCATTTGTGGTTTTGTTATCTTCTTTGAGTTGTGTTTGCAGGATGACACGCCTAAGGCATTCACACATAGATGCACTTCATCATGACGACAAGGTATCACATTCTTCCTTATGCACGCAATTGGGTTAATCAATCATGTTCCCCTTATTCTATTCAATTACACCCCCTTGATACATTCTACTCATCCCAAAGCTCTTGATACACTGTTGCACACTGTGATTCTCTAAGCAGTTGCAATGCAAAACACAGTACACAGTACATGATACAAATGCAAACACATGAGCACGAGTACAGCACTGAAAGCAAGCTCTTTCAAAAAGATAAAAAAAACAAAAATAAAAAAGAAAGAAAACAAATAAACAAAAGGCAAACAAAAAGAAAAAAGAACAAAAAAACGAAAAAGAAAGAAAACAAACAAAAAAAGGCAAAAAAAATAAAAATAAAATAAAAATGAAAAAGAAAGAAAACAAACAAAAAAAAGGTAAAAAAAAAAGATCAAAGAGAAAAATGCATGGAAAAGGTCTTCATGACCCCATTGACATCATAGACCAAAGACTATTGGCTCTTCTCATACAAGCCCCAAGGCAGGAAGATAATTGTCTTAGAAAAATAGTTACACTCGTGTCTCAAATGATCATGTTGCACATCATCACGTGGCTTTAGCTGTTTATAATGGGCCCCCGTAAACACTCTACAAGAGTCCCATTTCTCTAAAGAACGCACCTCCTATGTCTTGGTTCCGAGTCTACTAAACACTGCCTACTAACAAGGACTAAGAGTATTACTTGTTCACAATTCCAACAGCAATTATAACCCTTGATCAATTCTTGATTCCCTCGGTTACAACCAATCCCCATGCATCTTGAATTGCATTTACCCAATCCCATGTACTTTTGAACACGGTGTGATGACGTCTACCTAGGGGCTAATGAACAATGCTTGGTACTTGATTGGTCATGGTGTTTTATACTTCTTTGTCGACGCCTCTCAAGTGGATTCCTCCAAATGTCAACAAAGAGGGGCCAATGAAACACCACAAATTTCAGCCTAACACTTTGAAATAAGAATAATTCAGAGCCTTTTGAGCTTTTGGGAGGCAAAAATTTAACTAAGGCTTGGAACTCACACTGGGCTTGTCAAGCCAGGCTTGCCCTCAGTGTGAGTATCTCCAACAACTTTAGAATCAAGTCAAAGATGGTTCAATCTAAGGGTGCAAGTTACCTTCATAGGGTCATTATTGTCCACTTCATGTTTCAACATTCGGGACTTCAGATTTTAGGCCATATTGCACAAATTTTCCCAGGTCAAGCTGAGGTCATGTTGGCAGCATGAGTACAGCGTGAGTACCAAGCACACCCAGCGTGAAAAAACTCCAAGAATGTTAAAACCAAGTCAAAATGGTCTAACTTCAAAGGTGAAAGTCATCCTCAACATCCATTGATGACTACTTCAAGTCCCATCCTCAAGAATTCCAGAATTTAGGTCCAAAATCACAAAGATTTTTTTACTCACATTGAGGTCATGCTAACAGCGTGAGTCTATTGTGAGCTACCAAAAGTGGCTCAAATCAAGACACACTCAAACTCATTTTTCAACATGCAATTCACTCTCAGGGTCAATCACAGCCAGGCAATTTTTGCACTCAAAGAACAGGCTTCAAAGATCAAAAATTCATGTGAAATGTGTCATTTTCATTAGTTCACACTGAGGTCACATTGGCAGCATGAGTACTGATCCCACCCGATCAAAAGCATGCCAAACACACGCTAAGGACATGCCAAGACAAAATAAACTCACATTGAGGACACACCAAGACAAAACAAACTCACACTGGAAGCTTTTGTGAAACAAAAATGCCTCAAATAGCCACAAAACCACTCACATCAGCATCCTGCAGTAGTCAATCCATGGATCGAGAAGTTCCAAGCGAGCCGGAGTCAATTTCTCTTATTATACACTATGATTTTTTTGTAAATTTTCACCATTTGTAAGCTTGTCAAGCTCTTACGCTCCAAATTGTATCTGCTTCTATGGGCATAAGCTAATACACGTTGTAAGATACAGTGCATCCAGTCAAGAACGTAGCCTGCCTATGCACATCCAATTCACACATAGCTGTCCATCAAACACCTGTCACATGATCCATTTTTCTCTCATTTCTCAGCCGTTGATTCCAATCCATGCATTCCGCACCTGAGCCTAGCCAAACCTTATAAATACCCCATCCATTCACATAAACGAGGTTGGTAATTTTGGAGGTTAACGGCTTTGGGAGCATTGACTAGTAACTTTGAACACTCAGGCACATGTGACTCCCAACATCCAAGCACTTGTAAGCACATCACTCTGGGGCTTAGCACTTGACTTGCCATCCACACATGTAACTATGTTTTGATCGGTGCACATCCTTGTTTAAGAAATATAATACAGTTCATTATTACCTTCCATTACATTGTTTGCTCTATTTTTATCTATTTTACGCTTCAGTATACGTTGTCGCAGTTACGCTCTATTTACATTTCGTACATTACCAGTTACGATAATCCCAGTGTGAGCCATAGCTTACGCTCGGGGAAGTCCTTGGTTGATTTGCATGTAGATCATCCAAGGCACTCTACATTCATTTTCTTTTTCAGCTTTTCCTCATATGAAGGCAGGGTTGGCTGTGTCTCTCTGACAATCTTTCGGTGTTTGTTTCCCTTCTAGCCTCACGTCGACGATTTTGGTCAACACATATACAAATTGGTATAGTAGCATTTTTGCTTATCTTCTTACACAAGAAACACCAAAAGGGCTGGACATTAGAAAGAAACAATAGTTTCTCCACCGAGTCAAATATTTCATGGAAATTAATGAAAACATTTACAAGGTATGTTTCGATGGCTTGGTTCGATGGTGTGTCCCCAACACACAGCAATTGCGAGTTCTCCAAGACACTCATGAGGGCCCTTGTGGGGGTCATTACACTAGGAGACGAACATCCATTAAAATCTTGCTTATAGGATATTATTGGCCTACATTATTTAAGGATGCCCATCATTTTTTCCAATCTTGTGAGCACTACCAACATGATGGGGGAATGACTACTAGAATGAAGGGTCCACAATAATGGATTCAGCCCTTAGAATCCTTCAACATATGGGGCATTGATTTTATGGGGCCTATTACACTGATGTCCAATGGAAAAGCATCTAGCAAACCAAACCTTTCCATGAGCCCAAAACGGCTAGTACTAACACTACCTCTATTAATCGATAGCCCTGCTCATTACTTCAAATCTCCTCCTTCCAACTTAGTCATGGGGGAGATGGCTACCAATGCTAATTATTCTAAGCCCTCAGTTTCTTTTGTCTTTTTTCTTTTACACATTTTTCATATTTACTTTTTTTTGTTTTACACCATTGTTAACAATTTTACTATTTCTTTCTCTGTACATTTTTGTTGATTTATTCTCACTTGTCACATAATAAGTGCTCATGATGGTGGATTGTATTATAATGGTGTTGATTACTAATGTTTGGTTTTTACCTTTGACTTTTAATGTTAATGCTAAGATATGGTTTCTTTTGATAAAACATGCAATGAGTCCATGTCATCCATTCAACTTTATGGTCTCCCTTTGTTTTGGAAATGTATTGTCCCTTTTTCTACTCAAACCTATTAATGAATTTGTGGCTTGGTGTTCTTCTAACCAAGGAAAGATTCAAATGGATTGAAAATGGTATGACTTCAAGGGGATTCGATGCACTTGTGTTGACTATTCTCTTGGGTACTTGGCTATTTTTCATAGGTTTTCCATCATTCTATTGTTGACTAATATCAGGAAGTTGAATGAATTGAATAAGTCTTTGCATGGTATGGTTCACACTAAAAAAAAAACAAAAACAACTGGTGGGAATTCAAAGCACACCCCTTAGACATAATAAAAGAACATGGGCTACAAGCATTGGCTATGGCACTAGAAAGACATGTTATCCATGCCTTAATGTTCCCTCTAACTAAGGCACTTTCTCACTTCCTACTTCTCTATTCTTCTCTTTTTGGAATGTTGGTTGCTCTATGAAAGCATTTTTGTTGCTTCAGAAGGATGGGTTGGTCAAGTGTGCTGATGCAAGGTCACTAGATGTGGTTAGTTTTAATCTGTATTTGGACTAAATATTACTAAGTCACCTTAACCACATAATATACTAGGGACTTTACACAACCTTGATTTCAGGATTCCATTCCATTCTCTCTTCTCTTTCCATCTTGCTTCTCATATTCTACCTCATTACCAATTTTATGATTAGTTTATATCTTGGTCGATGCATTATTATTCTTTGGTAAATTCTTGTGGTGAATTCTTAACTATTGTTCCCATATGTCATTCCTAGAGCCTATCAACTCTTTGGTTTGTGGGTTTGTCAAGGTATAAAGGGCATAAGCTTGCTTTGGGGAGGACCCACTAGCATTCCTTTTTGGTGCAATTGTTAAGTTCTTTCCCTTAAACATTTCTTGCAATCAACTGTTTCTCATTTCACCCCATCAGTGACATTAGTTTTTGTTTTTCTCTTCCCTTCTATGCATTTTTATTAGCTTCACTATTTTTATTCCTCTTATCTTCCTTTTTTCTTTCGTTTTCCATCCTATTACTACCGGAGGTTCGCTCTTAGTCATGGGGGCCTATTGCAATACAAACCTCTAACCCTGTATCTACCATACCCACAACCTAGCCAATGAGTTTCATATCAAGGGAAGGTATCAACTACATTATATCTTATCTATCCTTGCTAATTTGTGATTATGTTATGTGTGCAGATGGCGATCACATGAACAATGGACTGGGATAGGAGGGAGCACTCAGGATGGACTGGAGCTAGAGCATTGATGCAAGGAACACACTTAGTCATGTGGCCATGATGTTGTGCACCTTTTTGACATCGACAGTAATGTGCTTCATTTACTTTTCTCTCTCTCTCTCTTCAAGCTGCCAAATAAGGGACTAGATGTCATCTATGTACAATGTTCACCACAATGGTTATGAACACCAAGGCTATAATACATTTGTCAATCCGTTCACTAGGCAGTTTGAGTCTATCATTTCATGTCACCATTAGTTGTCGTTCAATCAATAAGCCCAAACCTTCCCAATATTTTGTAAGGAACTTGAGGACAATTTTTCATTCAGTCGTGGGGGTATGATGAGTCACCAAATAAGCAACCCGATATTGGACCCATGATATCAAACCCTCAATATCGGATACGCAATATCATATGGGCCAAGCGACATCGAACATGCAATGTCAAAGCCTATCTTGTTGGCTATAAATAAGAGATAGGGGGCTTGGTCTTGGAAGGTAATTTTTCAATCCTTTAGCTGAACTTTTACAGTTTTTCCCTTCCAAAGTTAGAATTATTTCTAAGTTCTCGTAGTAGGAGTCATAGAGTGAACGAATCCTTATTCAAGCATTGTGTACCTGAGCATACCTTATGTCCAAAAATATAGACAGACTTTGTGATAAACCTTGCAACATCCAAAATAGCTTAATTATTGCATTTAATGTTATTTATTATTATTTTATGCTTTCAGTAGTTAATTAATGTTATTTCCATTAAATTATTAATTATCAATTATCAATGAATTAGCACACTCAACATGACCACTTCGAGCATACGTGGAACACTTTGTAACCTAGTAACTGTTGGCGACCATTTGGGACACGACCGTCAACAAGTGTCCTCGAACAGGATTTAGGTGCTTGCTAGTCTCTGGCAACACCAAGGCCCAAATACCTCCAAATAGACTCAGTAGTTAATGTGAATATGTGTATGTGCTGTTGAGAAAAATGAAACGATTGGGTTATGTATAAAACTATAAATGACTTATCTTAAAGAGATTCAGCCAAATTTGCAAAGTACTGTGAGTTGTTGAGAGTTCCTATTTTGTTCAATTGCCTAGTCTATG
>MNCI01011778.1:48082-75643 GCA_015680685.1 Gnetum montanum | reverse complement strand
CAGTAGAAACTCACAAACCACACCAAATGATCTCTGGATCTCTGATCTGCTCCTTTTGCCTTAGGTAGTCTTTGCTCAGAACTGCCGATAATCGCCAATGGAGAAAGTTGTGTCTTCGTCAAAAGGGGTAATCGCTCTTACTGCCAATGCTCAAGCCAAGTGCCTCCTGTCTCTGTCTCTTTTTTATTGTCCTTTGTTGTCGTACTCTTTTCTTCACCAACTGGGATATTTATAGGTTTAACGATATGTAGAGAAGGCACAGCTGTGATGACACGTGTTTCAAACTTTTCAGAAGATCGTTGACTTGACCATCCTTGTGTTGAAATCCGTATCTACCCACAATATGCGCATCTGCGTATTGTGCGTATGAGTAACGAATGTAGGTCGGGCATGTCTCCGTTGATTTTGGGCTACATTACGCTTGTACGCATTGCATCGCATACAAGAGCGTAATAAAGCATGAAGACAATAGATTCAAGCTGCTTTATGTTCATTTACGTTGCCGTGCGTAGTGAAGCGTAAGCAATGATTATTTTGACGATGACTTACGCTGACACACGCTACGTTGCGTAAAGGGCGTAAGGCGGCCAATATGTAAAAAAAGAAAAGCGCCGATCTACTGTGTGTCGTTGATCTCTCTTTGACTTTTTCGACGCTCATTACGCTGCCGTGCGTACTGAGCGTAAACTCGACCTTGGACAAAAGACTTAGCCAAAATACACGAGAAGTCGCATATTACGTTGTTTAAGCCTTAGTCTTTGCCAAATCTGCTAAAGTAAACTGCCTTCTAATGTCAGACTACGTTTCGCTGAGCGTCATTACGCTACACTGCATGCTATAGCGTAAATATGGAAACATAGTAAGATAAGAAATCTGCGAAGGGAAACCGAAGTCTTGATGCCGCGCGCCTCCTTGCCTTGCCCTGTCTTGTTCTTCTTTCTGGAATTCTGTCATGTACTCTTGCCCGAATCACGAATCTTTGCCTGAGGCTGACTTGCAATTTCCACGGTGTTTCAGGTGCATAAGCACTTAATCCTCAAATTTTGATCAGATCACACATGAATGCTCGTATTTGTATGATTGGGCATAGGGATGCCTTACCACTCATCATGGGACATCTGGAAGGAGAATGGGTCATCTCACCTGAAAGTGGATGTTAATAACTAGGACATCTCAGCCAAGATGTCTAAAACGTAGTTGGGATATCTCATTTGTAGTTGGGATGTCTCACTTGCTGTTGGGACATCTCACCTGCAAGGCCAAAATACAAAGATTCTTGTCTTAATGCTTGAAACCTCTGGACACCTCTAAATAAGTCCCCATAGTGCCTGAAACCTCATAAACTCATCATAGTCCCAAAACATTTCCAAACATGCCAAAACTCCAAGGAAAGATCCCATTAATGGAGAGATGTTACTTTGGCTTGTTTGATGTCCACATCACATTGATGAGTAGGATAGACTAGCGGAGGAACTATCATATTCAAGATGAACTATTATTTGAAAATGGAAAGGTATGTGTTCCTAATTATGATTTTAGGAAAAATATTTTGTTTGAAAAGAATTCTAGTGTCATGGCAGGTCACATGGGCAAGGATAAAAACATTGGAACTTGTGGATAGGCACTATTTTTGGCCTGGTATGGCAACAGAAGTTTCAAAATTTATGAAGGAGTGCTTGACATGTCTGAAGTTCAAAAGAGCTAAAGCTGTGGATGGACACTATATGTCTTTTTCAATTCCCAAAGGTCCATGGGAAAGTGTATCTATAAGTTTTGTAAGTGGAATTCCAAACACCAAGAGTGGAAAAAATGTAATTTTTGTTGTTGTGACTAGGTTCTCAAAGATGGCCATTTCATTCCACGCCAGAAGATGAGCGCATCTTCTCATGTTACAAATTTGTTTTTCCAAAATGTTGTCAAGTTGCATGGTATTCCTTTGAATATTTTTAGTAATAGAAACTCTAAATTTACAAGTCACTTTTTGATGTTCCGTTGAAAAATTTTAGGAACAAAGTTAAATTTTTCTAGTGCATATCATTTATAATCTAAAGGTCAAACAAAGATGGTGAATAAATCCTTACTAAACATATTGATATGTTTGTATGATAGATAGTAAAATAGGTGGAAAAACTTGTTGTATCATGTTGATTTTTCATACAATAATACTTTTCATGTTGCTATTGACAAAAGCCCATTTGAGGTGAGCTATGGATTTTATCCAAAGATGGTCGATAGTTTGAAGATCTTTGAGGGAGAAGCTCAATTGAATGCTAATTTTGTGTAAGAGATGAGGGATCTCCATGCACAAGTAAAATCCAATCTTGATAAAAAGGTTCAAGAGGAATGAGGGTAAAAGGAACCCAAACTTTGTTGTATGTGAGTTGGTTTGCATGCACTTGAAGAAGAAGAGATTGAGAGGTATCAACTTCTCCATGTTGAAGGCCTAGAAGATGGTTCCTTTTAGAATCAAGGACAAAATTAATGATAATGCTTTTGAGATTGACTTTCCAAACAATGTTGGTATGCCATTTATTTTTAATATTCTATATCTTATGTATTATCATGGACCTTTTGATGAGGAGACCATACAAAGTAATGTCAATGAGTTGAAGGGGGCTCTTGAGTAGTCCAAGTCTTCAAGGAAGAGGAAGGCTATTGTACTTAAGCAAAGAGAAGCTTCAATCACTTGTGGAATGAAGAGGCATGAGTACTTGGTTCATTGGAAGGACTAATCTATTATTGATGTTGTATGGGTCCATGAGACCAACTTGTTGAGTAAAGGATTAATTCTACCCCTACTCCATTGTTCACCTAAGTTTACTTTTTGAAGGATGGAAGAGATAGTGTAGGGACACCTCTCCCAATTCCCTTGTGCTTTTCCCTACAAGTTGTTTTGCAGGTTTCCAAATCTAAGAAGACATCTTAAAATTCCATGGGATGTCTTTATGGGGACTTGAAGTTTTATAGAAGACATCTCAAGTTTAGAGAAGACATCTTGGATTAATCGTAGTCTTCTCAAAGGAAACATCTTGCTAATGAGAAAACATCTTGCATAAGACATATTGGACCCTGGAAAAATGTCTTGGACACCAGCAAGACATCTTGGGCACTGGGAAGACATCTTGTCCTCATGTAAGACATCTCATACTCATCTAGGACATCTCACCTGTGACATCCCATTTCCAGATGTCATGGAAAATGTCAAATATATGTTATATTAGACATTATGCATAAGAAGACAATATACCAAATGTTGACTAGATGTAGCATTCAACATTATGTGTAAAGAAAATAATATGGAAAATGTAGGAGAAAGAAAAGAATGCTTTATTGATATGGAATAGTGTATTCGGATCATGCTTTGAGAGTGTTCCTTGGGATTTTCTTCCTTTAGCATCTATTCCTTATAGGCAATCCAACATTGCCACCATAGTTAGGCCTATTATTGGCCAGAAGAGATGGCCAATCCTTTTCCTATTCCACTTCACCTGACTCCCTTAACTTTCCTCTTCTGACTCTGCCACTCCATGCCAGCACAACCTCTAAGCACAAGTATGAATGCATTAGGTCAAACCCCCAAACATTACCTCAAGAGACATGTCCATTATTACCATGCCTTTTTAGATCTCAATTACAATTGCCCTTTTGGGTCTTGTTAAGATAATGATTACACTTGTTATGAAGAGGCATCAGCTTCATTATGCAACAACACCATTTGGAAATGGGAATGTTACATAACTAGCATCCAAAATTGGTAAGGAGACATCTAGGAAGGTTAGGATACTTCTTGTTCAACTTGATAAAGCTCTAAATTTGATGCAAAACATCTTAAGAAAGTAAGATCCATGTGGAAAACATCTAGAGAGCCATTTAGAAAAGGTTTCTATGATTTTTGAGTTTTGATAATCATGTTTTGTATCCATACTTGGTAGAAGAGACAAAGCAAGGAAGAAGTAAGTAATAGAAGACTAAGAAAAGCTTGTGCAAATCTTATACAAGGAAGAAGACATCCCAAGACCTTGACAGAGGTGAAAAGACAATTGGGAGAGGGATTACATGTTTTTCCATGCATATCTAAAGCCAAGTGTGTGTGTGATCTTGGTCAAAATTCTTTACCTCTTGGGTTAGATTGCAAATCTAGGTGTGAGATCTAATTTGAAGATTGAGCCTTACATTGAGCTTAATCTTGTGAGATTGTAAAGCCTCAAGCTCTACAATAATGTATGTGAGAGTGTGTTGGATTCTTGGATTTGATATCCATTATATTATAATCTTCTCATTGATAATTAAAGATAGTTAATTTTCTTATTGTTCTAGCAATTTGTTTTATATTTCATATTATTTATATTTAGTGGTTTAAAGGTGAAATCTTAAGGTGTAAACCTGCTCTAGCAGTAACATCTCTCATAACTATGATTGTTGTCATTCCTTATAATACTACTCTTGCAATTAATAATAAGCCCCACTAAGTTAGTATTATTGTTGATAAGATTTTCTAAATTTACCTTGTGGATAAGGTAGTCTTTTGGGCATTTTCTTTTTAACAAATTTTTGGATTTAATACATATGCCCTAGATTCTTGTAGATGGGCCATAATAGGATAACATTCCTTAAAATGTTCATACTAACACACATCACATCCATTTTTTCTTCAAAGCCTAAATCTATAATATTTTCTATGATAACGTTTCCTTTATTCTTATATTTTTCATGTTCATTGTCCTTAGTTCTCTTCTTATCTTTGCTTCTGGCAAATGTTTACTCAATCTTTTCTTCTACTATATTTACTGTAGTTGTGAATTTTTCATCAATTAAGTCCTACATCTTTTTAACTTTAGCCGTAATGTCATTAACAAATTTTTGTATAAGAAAAATCTTCCTTTGAGTCACATATTTTATTGATTTCTACCCATTTTTCATAAATTTTCATGTCTCTCTTTTGAAGGAAAGGGTCTTTATTATATTCTTCAATTGACTTTATCTTTCTTAACTCACCTTCTTACTTAGCCACTTGGCTCAATAACCATTGTACGTGATGGGTTATCATTTCTGATAATCTTCCTAGGGTATATACACAAAGGATCTCTTTTGTCTTGTTTCTGAACCCATCAATTATGCAGCTAAGCTACTCCCTTTGTGAAATTTTATGTCCTAGGCATTTATGTAAGAGCGAAAAATATCTACTCATGGCTACATCAAGGGATTCATGAGTTTCTTCCATCCTTGGATTTTTTTTCTTAGGTTTGATATTTATCTTTGAATAATTCTAACATTTTACTTTATCTTTAAATTAATTTTGGTTCCAATGACCTATACTAGTTCTCTACTTCTTTGATGAGTGTTCTCGAAAATTGCCTTAATTTTTCCCAATCATTCTCAATATTTTGCAAGACACAAGCATCATGGAAAGCTTAAAGGTAGTGCTATAGATATGCATTATAGCTCACTTCAAATTTCAATATGTTTTACATCAAGTTATTTAGTATGACTATCCCTTTGATTCCTTGTAGAAATGTATACTATTTCTGTGATATTAATCATGCTTCTGGTGGCTAACAAGGATTCATCATAATCTTTAGGTTCATTATATCTATTCTAGTGGTGACCCCTTCGATGCTCTTCATGGTCTCTTTTCCATGTCTTTTTTGTTTATCCTTTTTCTCTTCTTTATCTTAATCTTTATCAAGATATATTTCCCATTCTAGTAGTTCAATATGATCCCTTCTTCTTTTCCTATAATGAGGCCTTGACAAAGCCCTTTCTCTATACATTTATTCACCTTTATCAAAATTAATTAATAAATGTGATGTAGAGGATGGAGAACTTGGAAAGTGGTGTTAGGTTACTCTCCTTCTTCGGCCCCTTGATTAATTTCTTTTGGATCCCCTAGAGATCCTAGGCCTTAGGTCCCTCTTTGTTCCAGGGTTTTTGTCATCCCTTCCATGGATTTTTACTAAGGTACAATGTAACTTTTGTTATCTTGGGTCTTCCTTGCATAAAATAGATGGTCAAGAATTCAATCAATGATGACAATGAGACTTTTAAACTTGATATTCTACATCTCCTTTTTTCAAAAGTAGGATTGCCTAAGATGCTCTTTTTTCTTTCTTGTTCATACCTTGCTTTTAGTATTGCATCTTTTTTAAGTTGAGGTTTGGTTGGCTAATATGTCCTTGTCATATTTTTAGTAATATGATAACCTCCATGAGCATGGTCAATATGAGCTTGAAGTAATGTTGCTTAAAGTACTAAGGATATAGAATGGTTTAGTGATATGAAAATATTACCTTGTAAGTTCTTCCATTTGGACTGTTTATCTTGATGGAAAATAAAAATCAAGTCTAGGTAGTATGGATTCTTATCTACAAGCATAAGAGATTCTTATCTACATCGATTTACTTTAGTTTCCTTCAATGTAGTTCTTGTCATTACTTTCATTAAGATTAATAGTATATGGAGAATTTATCTTATGTGTTGAAGCCATTTTTAATTAAATAGTGCTTATGTGTGTGTGTCCTAGAAATTATTATAAACTTGAAAGATACACATTGAGAATGCAAATACAATAAAATTTGATAGAATTAGTTAACTAATATATATTAACACCATTCACAATAATGGTACCAATGATAAGCATTGAGAGTTTTCAACATTCAACTATACAAGTCACAATAATAAATGTGTGACCAAATTGTAATTCTTAAATGGGATAATATAAGTATACTAGTGTATTGATGACAAGTTAGTGATCGTTCTCTTCCCACTAGAGGTAGTAAATTTTAAGTTGTATGTTTTAACTCCTAGTGAGGTATATGATTGGATGATGTTGAAAGGACCTAAGTGTACTAAAGTAAAGCATACTAAAATGAGTAAGATATCTATTATCTAAGAAATAGAGAAATTGTAACACTAAGGTATCCAATTGATGATAAGCATCCATTCTTGATTTTTTGTATACTCCTTGGGTTGGTACAACCACTACTAGGATTACCAAGTAACTTCACAGCTAAGCAAATCAAGTAAAGTTACTACTATGTTACTAGACAATTACACATTAGCACTCAAAATCAATCATATTCATTTAGCTAAATTACTAATAAACATTAGAAATGCAAAATACAAGAATTGTAAATGGTATGGAAAATAAATCTATTTCAAGTGGGATGTTATGATAATGAAGAACAATCTTGATCTTTATTTCTATTCATGATATATGTCTAGGTACACTTTACTTAAATAAAGATTTTGGATAACTATTTTTCACCACACTGTGGGCACTCATGAATCATGAAAATAAACTATAAGAATTTCATTAAGCATTTGAATGAAAGTTAGGTTTGACATGACAATGGACTTATATTTATAAGCATGACCATGGCTCACTACATTGCATCTACGAAATTCTATATTGAGCTACGATATCATATCTACAACATCATAGATATGATATTGTAGCTTGATACAATAATATGATTTATCACTCATGGGATACATTTGAAGTACAAGGAAGTACCACAAAGGCTAGAATGTTTACCATGACCTAACCATAACTCATGGCCAAATTATGATATTTACAAAGTTCATTTTTTTTCTATTTTACACAAACCATGGCTTGTGGTGGGCTCATAGTATAATAGCATGACTTGACCATGACCCATGGTCAACCACCATAACCTGTGTAAAGACCATGACTCATGGTATTACAAACCATGACCTCCATACAACTCATGATCAATACATGATGGTTTAAACTAACTTTAGAGAAGCTGCAATTTTTGCCACAATAATCTCAAAGAGATCTTATTTTGCTGTTGACCTTTGACAAAATGCATTGGCTAAGATCAAACCTTCGTATTACTACTTGAAGCATGGATGAAGTTGATCTTTCAACCAATAGTACAACATTTCCTTACATGTTCATCCATTGAAACTATTTATCCTACTAGAAGATGAAGGTGAAATCAAGAAAGTAAGAATTTGTATAAGCATATGAAACTCTTGCTTACCATGATCCATCTCAGTCCTTATCAGTATTAATTTTTTCATTGTCCCTCATTGTGCTCTCTTTACAAACTGGGTTTTTGATCGTGTGAGAAGAAGCCACAATTTTATTAGTGTATGTTTATCTTATAAGATCAAATATTTCGAAAGATAATTTGTTAAAGCTTTTAACAATGATTGTTTATGATGCAAACTAACTATATCACTAGCACCATCCCCAAAAATGATGTTAAATGATAAGTGATAGATATTTCCAATACCAATTATATGATCTTCAAGAATCATGATAGACCATGTTGTAATCTATAGATGGACTAGCATAATATCTAGTAGTGTCAAAGGTGATCATCAGTCACTATCTTCCCACTTAGACTAGTAGTAGCCTTTGTTATTGTATGGTTTGGTCTAAGTGAGACACATGATTATTTATGTTGTTCTGCCATGATTATGCTAATAGAAAAACATAGAAATAAATTATTTATTCTAATTAAGAACATGGAAAATAAATCATACGCTAGTTTATAGGTGATAAGTGTCCATCTCTAAATTGTCATCATGTCATAGACATGCATATTAACCATCGAGATTACCAAGCAATATCACTATCGGGTGAACCAAACATTATCACTACCATGATTACTAAGCCAATATGTTTTAATGCTCAAAGCTAGATCATGCTTATTTTTCCATTAATTATTATGCATATGAAATATAAACATTAAGCTCAATTGCATGGGAAATAAAATAATACATGCAAGTAAATATAATCTAGTTAAAGTGCTACAATGAATGAGAATCAATTTCAATCTTATTGTCATTTATGGATTACATCCAAGTACAATCTACTCAAATAAGATATTAAATAATTGACTTAGATTCACACTAAGAGCACTCATTGATTATTGGTAAGCTATGGATACAAATTGATAGAGTTTCACTATAATTAATGACCAAATGGTGTCATAAATGTAGTGGGTAACATATTTATAAGTATTTATTATTGATGTGAATTCGTATTTGTGAAATCACATAAATAGTTGTGATATTAGATCTAGAATAAGTGGATGTTGTTGCGACCAAAAACGTCGATGGCTAGAACACCGAGAGGTTACCAGGTGAACCAGTTTAACCTCGGATCCGTGTGAGGGTCGTGCTGGAGAAAACGGATTCAAGGTGCCCTGGATGGTCTTGTCGATCAAATAGGGACTTAATAGGTATGACTTAACTTTTCGCAAATGTTGACTTCGGAAATGATGCTCGTAACATAATATGATGATTATTAAATGCAACGGGATGAAAATGATGCAAAATACGATGATAATAAATAGAAATGTAAAGCAAACTAGAGTGAGAGAATGCCCTGCCTCAAGATCATGGCTTTACTTTGTTAAGATGGACACAATCGGTTGTGCAACATTGGGAAGCATAGAAATCTCAGAGGTAACCAAAATGCTCAAAATGTGCCAACTATGCTCTCGAATGCAAACTTCAAAGCCAACTACACCAAAAGCTAATCTAGAAAGCCAACTATGCAAGAAGCCAATCAACAAGCCAACCAGCCAATGCAAAAAGCCAACAAGCTCTTGTTAATGCAAAAAGGCCAACTCTTTGGATGAAAAATGCCAACCAGAAAAGCCAACCTTTTGAGCGTTGTTTGCCAAGGTATTTATAGGGCCAGGAGCAAGAGAAAAATGTGATTTAGATGCCACATGTCCTAGACCCCACAATATGCAAACATGATAGTACCATGCAGGCGTACTGTGCTGGTCGCGAACTTTGCTATGCTGTAACCATGTTGTCGAAACTACACATGCTAGAATCGAGTGTGCTACCAATGCAAGAAGAAATGAAGTCTCCACCCCAAGGCTACGTCTTCCCTATCCTTATGAATAGGATCAAGCATAGCAACCAATTTTTGGGAATGGACTAAGGGGTATGCCAAAGTGGAACAAAGTCGTTGATCACGGCGAGCTTAGTTATTGCTAACAAGCTATAGAGCTAGCTAAAGGTGTCCTGATGCCTCTGTCAACTTTGCATCACTTACGTTGTCTAGCACATTGACGTAGCATAGCTGCTTGCTACGCTATGTAGCATAGCACAGCGTAGCCACTAGTTTGAATAGAAAACTTGCGTTGGAGTCAACAGCATTTGCTAGAAGCCTTGGCGCATGCCGAGTTAATCTTTGGAGCATTTTATTGATTTGCATCTTTGCTACGCTATGCTATGCTACGTAGCATAGCATAGCATAGCAGCCAATGTAACATGCATTTCTATCAAAATTGCAGGGTTTCACAACAAAACTTTGCTTGTGGTTCAAGGGCTAATTGAGATAGGGTAGTTTTGGAAGTAAAAATGTTGTTAAATATAGTCCTTTTGGCGAAACAGCTTGGCAGAGGAGTCTTTGCATGTTTCACCCTTGTTATGTTGTGCTACGCTATGTAGCGTAGCACCCTGTGTTGGCCGAATTCTAACTTTGCCTTGCGCGAACATCTTGCCAAAGCTTGTATTCAGATGCTTAATTGATTTTTCGAAGGCTTACTACACTACACAATGTAGCATAGCGTAGCATAGCATAGCAGACTTCTCTACTAGAAAACTTGCCAAACTATTTTGCTCATCCCAAACACTTTCGAAAACTCTTAGCATATTTTCGAAGTAGATTGTCAGCCGAGTGAATTGTCCAGGTGGGCAAGCTAGAGAGTCCATCAGGCTTGTCAACTCTAGAGATAGAAAACTTGCCAAATTGAACAGTCTAACCTTAGTGCCTATATTTTCCTATCAAACTGTCATGACGCTACACTTGTGGAAGTCCTTGCCTGAATTCCAAGACCCTGGTGAAGCAAGAGGGTCTTGAAATTTTATGTTGTTTCACTAGCCCCTCTTTGTTGACATTTGGAGGATCTGCCTGATAGATGTCTACAAAAAATATGAAACACCATGAAGGACAAGTCACCAACATCGCTCTCTAGTGGTTGCTCAAAAGTTGCTTTGCTGTGCTTGGGAGTAACAAGATAGTCATGTAGGGAAAGGGGAAAGGATGGATCTGTGGGGACAGATGTAGCATAGTGTGGTCCCTAGTCAAAGTGTTTTTGAGGGAGTCAATATGCATGGGCATCTTTCTTTTGCAGGCTTCTGACCTCTCATCGAAATTCTTAGAGATGGTCATTACGAAACAGCTAATGTGCCATTTTTTTGGGCACGTTTTTTATTTTTTTGAGCTTTTGCTCTTTTACGCTTTTCTTTTACTATTTTGCCATGTTCATTTGCAAATAACCTTGTTGCAGGATAGATGTTTCCTCCCCAGGATGAGTTGTGTTACATCCATATGGGGCTTTACCTTGCCTACAAATGCTTCCCATGTGACAAGTTGCGTTACGCACATCATGGACTTTGGGGTTGAGCATATGGGAGGCCTTTACATGCATTGAGAAAGCTTGTAAAAGAGGTGTGAAAAGGGAAACCATGGGTCTAAGAAATGAGATGACGAAGGTTAAAGGGAAGGGGCAAGATGTGCACTCCCAAGTAGCTAAGCTAGTCAGAGCGGTCACCTCGAAATGATGTGGTGCCCTGTTCTCCTGGCGAAACATATCTCTGACCGACGCCATCTCCGCTCATACCCTACAAGCACAACAGAAAGCAGACAAGAGAAATGTAACTATGAAATGCAGTTAGGTAAAGGTCTTACTTGCTTTAGACATCACTCAAGTGATAAGCACTGTTGCTGACGCAAGCAATGTCTAAAGCAGGAAGGCTGGCAGCAGCTCTGGTAGCGGCAGGCTGAAGAGGTTAGCACCGAGGAGGCTAGGAGTTGTAGCGATGCGAGTGCTTAGGAGTTCCTACCCAAGGCAAACATTATGTAGTTTAGCTATAAGGTGAGAGGCCTAATAGCTAAACGTCTTTTGGGCTTAAGCGATGGTAGGGCTGGAGGGTAGCAACTTTGTGGCTGGGCCACAATAGTTCTAGGGCTCCAGCGATAAGTGCTAAAAACAAAAGCTACTGCCAGGGAAACGGGCCATGGTAGCAGTAGCTCTAGAAGGTCAGCAAGATGTCAGATGACATCTTTGGAGGATTAGCAAGATGCTAGGGGCAGTGATGTCACATTCGTTCTAGAGGGTGCTTTCTTGCCATCGTGAACTGTGTTCTAGAACGACAACACTCCACCCCACGTCGACACTGTACACGCTCGCTTATTTGAATGGTCGTGGATGCACGCTGAGGACGTTGTGCTGCGAACCTAGTTTAAGGTCCTAGTAGACAATCAAATGTCTGGTTTAAGGTCCCAGCAGACCGTGGTGTGCTAGTTTAAGATCCTAGCAGACCACTCTGCTAGTTTATCATCATAGTGGACGGTGGATGGGCTAGCTTAAGGTTGTAGTGGACCGCCTGTGTTATTTTTATGTCATAGCAGATGTGCTTTGCTAGTTTTACGTCATGGCAGATGGTTTGTGCTAGTTTATAGTCATAGCAGACTATCTGTGCCATTTTATAGTCATAGCGGACTATTTGTGCCAGTTTACAGTCATAGCAGACTGTCTATGCTAGTTTATAGTCATAGCGGACTATTTTCTTACCTTGCTCACACATCAGATATAGTATGGCTTAAGATACAAGTGATTCATAAGATTCGCGAACTCTTTGCCATCCATGTATGCCAATTTGAAGGCTTTGTTCCCATAGGCTTTTGTGACCATGAATGGACCTTCCCAGTTTGCTGAGAACTTGTTTACATGTTCACGGATAGCATTGAGAATGAGGTTCCCCTTTTTTCTAGGTCGTTCATGTGGGTTTGCACGATGCTTCTACCATTTCCTGTCTTGATATCGCTTGATGCGACCAAGTTTTTGTGCATGCTCGTCCTCTATGAAGTCAAGGTTGATGATCCTCGACTCGTTGTTCTGGACTTCATTCACAATGTTTGATAGGATCATTCGAAGTGATGGTACCTACAACTCAAGAGGTAACACTACTTCAGATCTGTAAATAAGGCTATAAGGAGTTTTACCGATTGTCATTCTACATGTTGTTCTATAAGCCCATAGCACATAGAGGATTTACTCGTGCCATCGCATCTTACTATTGCTAAGCATCTTCTTGAGCAAGTTGATGATGGCTTTGTTCATAGCTTTTGCCTTTTCATTTGCCTGCAGGTAGTATGGCAAGGAAAAGGATTTCTTAATGCCAAGGTTTCCACAAAAGGTTTTGGTTTTCACACTACTAAACTATGGTCCATTGTCTGTCATAATAGTCATGGGAAGCTCAAACCTTGTCACTATGTTATCCAATATAAAGTGGCAAACCTGTTGAGATGTAGTCTTCCTAAGGGGGATAGCCTCTACCCACTTTGTAAAGTACTCAGTGGCGATGATGATGAAGCTATGCCCTGTGGAAGACTTAGGTGTGATAGGTCCTATAATGTCTAGTCCCCATCATTGGAATGGCCACATGATATGTGTAGGGTGCAACTCAGTAGGTGAAACATGTATAAGATTTGCATATCGTTGGCACATGTCAGAAGTCTTAACTTTGGCAAGGCAATCTCATTCCATGTGAGGCCAGTAATACCCTAGGCATCTACTTTTTGCTGCCATGGCCCTAGGGGCTATGTGTCTTTCGCATAGTCCTTCATGGACCTCATTAATGATCTTTTATGCTTGTTTCTCATTTACACATGCTAGCAATATCCCATCAAAGGAGCGTTTGCATTAGGTGTTATCTCCCATAAGTACATATTGCTGAGCACACTTTCAGATCTCATCCCTTTGAGTAGATGTCAATCCATGTGGGGGTTCGCCATGTTGCAGATAGGCTTTAATGTTGGCATACCACTCTTGGGTATCGACAAAGCTTACAGAGGTGATGTGTACCGCTTGAGTGATAGGCTCCATACACTCAGTTATCAAAGTGGGCAAAGTTGTGAACAGGTGTGGTGGCACATTTAATGCTAGTGTGGCTAAGGCATCTGCTACAGTGTTCTCATTACGTGGCACGTGTTGGACATCTGTTGTAGTAAACTATTTGAGAAAACTTTTGGCTAGGTCACAATAGGGTTGCAGATGAGTAGCTTTGCAGGCATAGACCTCAATGATTTTATTGACAATGAGTTTCGAATCACCTCGAATTACCAGGTGTTGAATTTTTAGCTCTCAGGCTACTAAGAGGCCCCTAAGGAGTCCTTCATACTCTACCACGTTATTCATACAAAGGAACGCGAAACGATAAGCAAATGGTTGAATGTCCCCAGAGGGGAACGTAATGACAACAATTGCACTACCACCTCACGTAGTCAAGGCTCCGTCGAAATGCTAAGTAGCCTCAAAATGTAATGGGACAAAGTTGATGGTGTTAACATGCTTGTCAGGGAATTCGGGTTGTATGGTTGCTTGATCGTCGATAGGTGAGGTCGTGAGTTGCATAGCTATGGCTTGTCCTTTCATCGACGATTGGGTTACATAATCTAAATCGAATTCCATGATTATAGCTTTCCACCGGGCTATCTTGCTGCTTTCGTATAGATTGTTCGTGATAGCCTGAAGTACATTGCTTTTGCATATAATGTTAACCTTGCTACAGAATAGATAATGCCTCCACTTTTTCAATGCAAACACTAGGGTGAGGCAATTTCTTTCCACCTCATTGTACTTCACCTCGTATGTTATCAACGTAATAAACTAGAATCTCAAAGCTATCATCTCTTCACTGACAAAATAGTGCTATGATAGATGTGTATGAGGTGGCAAGGTAGATGTAGAAAGGCTTATCCCTCTATGATGGGTAAATAGTTAGGAGGTGTAAAAGCTCTTTCTTTAGGTCATCGAAGGCTTGCTGGCATTGTGTTGTCCATTCGAAGTTAACCCCTTTCTTTAGTAAGTGTTGCATGGGGTGTAACTTGTTAGTCAACTTTGCTATAAACCTTCTAATGAACTATACCCTACCTTGCAACCCGTGCAATTCTTTAAGGTTGGTAGGGGGTGCTAGATTAACGATGGCCTTAACTTTGTCACGGTCCACTTGTATTCCAGCCTCTGATACTACAAACCTTAGCATGCGTCTGGTTTTTACCCCGAAGACATACTTCTTTAGATTTAGATGTAAGTCATGCATATGGTAGCATTTGAGGACTACACCTAGATCGTTGGGATGGTTAGTAGCCTTCTTAGATTTGACTGCTATGTCATCCACATAGTCGTTTGGTGTTTCTAGGATGTAGTCACTAAAGATGTATGTCATGGCTCTTTGGTATGTTGCTCCGACATTTTTGAGTCCAAAGGGCATCATAGTATAACAAAAGGTACCCTATGGGGTCATGAAAGTGGTTGTTAACTGATGCTCTAGGTTGATATGAATTTGATTGTAGCCAGAGAAATCATCCATGAAGGATAGTAGAGGCATGACTAGCTATAGTGTCGATAAGTTGATCAATACTCGGTAGTGGGAAGTCATCTTTGATCGTTGCTTTGTTTAGATCCCAAAAGTCTATACAGATTCATATTCCTCCCATTTTCTTAGAAACTACAACAATGTTCGACACCCATTCTGAATAATCAACTGCCTAGATGAAACCAGCCTGATACAGCTTAGTGATTTCATCACGTATGACCAGTGCGATCTCTAGTTTAATTTTGCAAGCATTTTGCTTAACTACCTTCACACACGGGTCTAAGACAATGTTATGCTGTCAAGGCTAGAAGTGAAGATAGATCACGATGCATGGGAATTCTTGCTCAACCTACCATAATAAGATAAAAGCCAAGTCAAGTGATACATGTTTGCAGCAACAGTGCATACTAAACATTTGCAAAGCAACAATGAAATATGAAATGGTTGAAATAATTGTCAACTATGATACAAAGTTCACAAGCTACTAGTTTAAGGTTGTAGCGAACCACCTGGATGCAAAGTTGTAGTTTAAAACTGCTAGTTTAAGGTCTTTGCGGACCACTAACTTGGTCGAATTATGAGTCGTAACTGTTAATTTAAGGTCTTTGCGGACCATTAACGAGTTAGGTTTGTAAGTAAAAACTATTAGTTTAAGGTCTTTGCAGACCGCTAACAGGTTATTCTTGCAAAGGTAAGTTGCTAGTTTAAGGTGGAATGAAATTTTTGGTTGGGCCCACCTGATACGTTGCAAACAATGATGCTATGCTATGGTGGGAGTGCTACATTGTACGAAGTAGCCCACATTAATCGAGATGCGAAAATGGCAAGTTCTTTTCACCGTGTTGGCTATAAATAGGGGTTTACCCTTGGTAAACTTGTCATTTTCATTATAAGAGCGTAGAGCCCACATTCAGAGCATATAGCGGTTGTACTGATAAAAAGCAAGGCAATTTAGCATAGCGATTAATAGAGGTTTTGCAACTGAGATGATGGCACCTAAAAGAGAACGTAAACACCGAGTGCTTACCAAGGTAGATGAGGTGAAAGACACCCTGGGACATCTATCAGAGACATGCGTCACAGTACAAGAGGAGACTCCGTCAGCCCGGTAAGTTGCTACACTACCTTTGTTTTCCAGGTTGCTGTTGTTGTCTCTTCCTCTTTTTTTCATTTTTCATAATGAAATCCGTGTCTTCTATCACCGTTTTTGTTTCCATTTTCGCTGTTACACTGCCACTGTTGCCGATTCGGCTATGACGGGTGTACAAACGCTACGCTAAGGTTGCATGTAGTATTGCCACGACCGCCATTGCTGTGACTACCTCGATGTAGAGGTTTAGGTGATCCTGGCAACCTAACACGCGAATAGCGTAACATACGACCCTCAAGAGGGTTTGGCCACGCACGAGATTTCACAACGTAATATGTGTTTAACGCAGCGTAGCACAAATCATTTTGTACGATAGAAGATTGGTTAAAACAGTAGTAGCATATTAAATTCTTTCTTATTTGAAATTTGTATTTATTTTTTTTTTGTTACACTAGGCTGGTATGTTGTAAGACCTTTAGACCAATGCATCAGTAATATCGTGTTGCTACGCTATTGACCCTATAGTTCTGTTGGTGAATCTATCTTAGCTATAAATCTGTTATATTGTTGTACCTATTTCATTCGTATATTTGTTATGTGCATCGTGTGACAGTTACTATAAGGCATAGCCAATGTTGCTACATTGTGTGATGACTAATGGCCATGCTACACTACAAGTGTTATTTTGTTACATTGCTTGTAATATTTAACTTTGTTCTATTTTAAAAAATTTACAACTGGGGGCTTATGCTACGCTATATGCAAAGAAAGGGTTACGCTACACTATTTGCAAACAGATAATCATGCTACGCTACATGCGAACTCCACTCAAACATAATGCTAACGTTTTCCATTCTATTATGCAGGGTGATGTTAAAACCCATTTTGATTGTCCTGGAAATTGTAGGGATTTTGTGCTACCTAAGTGAACTGGTGGCTAATGTTCCTCCGCCCCATGCATGTGTGGGATGACAGGCGGTCTGGTTCCAGGAAGGCACGTGGGACTTCCTACAATTCCTCCTCTAGTACTTTAGTGTGATCGTTTGATCACACTTGTCAGCAGAGACAGCAGCCGTAATCATAGAAATGCTAACCAGGGCATTCTGAAATTCTTGACTAATAGGGCAATCAGGGACGACCAGAAAGAAGGGTCCAATCAGAACCCAAAGAGNTTTATTGTAGTCCTCTTGGTCATAACTAACACGTTTTGTTATGTAGTAGACACCACTGTTTACACTACATGCCCTTCTTCGATCCACTTGCGACCGTGGGCCAAGACCACTAATAAGTTTGCCTTCACGGAGGGGGTGGTCGATGACATGATCGACTGTCTAAAGCAGATTGATCTGGAAGTGGGTGAGTGAAGTAGCTACGCTAGGTTTTTTAAATTGCTAAACTTTGCTACACCACTGTGACTAATGCTTTTTTTGTGTGCAGTTGACAGCCTCTCACCTTAAGCGAGACCCTAAGAAAGCAGTTAAGGTCGATGTCATGCTTGCATTCTCACCAGAAGTGATCGAAGTACCTCATCGCATATACAACAAGGCTAGCGAATGTGCGTAGTACTCAGGATGCTCCTTGTGGGAGTGCAGGCATGTAAACCAAGACCTGTGGAAACGAGTCTAGAGGCTTGAGAAGGAGAAGGCAAATCTAACCATCGAGGTGGGAGATCTCCTCTCCAAGAATGAGTTCCTTTTGGTCTGGGATACCAACGATGGCAGTTGGTGCATGGCCGTCATTGATTATGCAAGGTATTAGACGACTACGCGGCACAACAATGAGGCCACACATAAAATAATAAAGCAGCGTATGCAAATGGACTTGTTGGCCCAAAAGAACCAAGATTGGAAAGACTATAGTGCAAGAGTTTACGAGTGGGGTCAGTCACAGAAAAACCATAAGCATATGTATAAACTAGAATGTGCCACTTACCGTAAACACTACCAGGATGCTTCTATTAAGTTGTATATGCATGAAGTGTTCCTCGATGTCATTGGCACTTTTGGGGCTTACGACAAGTTCATGCAACAAGTGACGGTTAATGAATCCCCTGAACGAGAAGTGAGTTTTCCCACGAGTGGAACCACCACTACCTCCTTTTCTCCAAGTCCACCGAGATGGATAGCTATTGAAAAGGAGAAAGTTGCAGCAAATGCTAACTTAGGAGATAGGCACTGGGCAGACATTACTGAAGAGGAGGTCTTGTAGCGCCTTAGGGCCAACCTAGATCGCATACCCCCTAAGACAGACGTGGGGATGTCTCAGGTTAGTCATTTTTTTGCAATGCAACCACTTATTTTATTCTAGTTTTTATTGTGACTCTGATTGACTACTTAAATTTCTGTGATACAGAATCTGGATGAAGATACAAGGTCTTTTGAGGGAGGGAACGATGGTGTAGAGGAAGATTCGTAGAATGATAGCAAGGGATTTTATTTGAATTTTTGAAAGAATATTGTAAACATTATTTGATTGAGACTTTAAATGGAAGATGAACTATCACAAGATTCCCTTTATTTTAGCTTGTGTATTATCTATGTTATCTGTTTTTATCCCTTTTTTTGTTCCATCTTAGTTTTAGGCCATTTTAGACCATTGTCAGGTGATAAGAAAAATAATTTTTTTTATTTCTTTTTTGAATAGCCAGTTTAGGCCTTGGTGGGCTGCAGTGGTAGTTTAAGGCCATTCTGAGCCATCGCTAGTTTTAGATCATTTCAGGCCAGCACAAAGATGCAGGGTAAATAATTTTGCCAATTTTAGGCCTTAGCAGGCCATGAAATATGCAAAAGAAGTACACGACGCAAACAGTGTGAATAAAGAGGACGTTAAAGCCAATGATGAATGTAAAGCAAACAGTGCAGGTGAGGAGAAGTATGCGTAAAGGGTAACGTAGCTATGCTAACGTGGACACGGTTCAATTTTGGAGTTGTTTTTTGACCCATCGTGGGTTCATCAATGTATAAGGCCAAGGGACCTTGTTGTCGTATTCCTCTACGTTATCATTTGCTGCCTGAAATGGCAGTTCAAACCACGTTGTGACTTCGTTGGTACCAGTTTTAGCTTGTTCAGGCACCTCCATTTGAATGGGGGCTTGTTCTTTAGAGACTTTGTTCTTTGAACCTTGTTCTACCCCCACATTATTTATGGTCCAAGGAGCTACTTTATCACCATGCATCATCATTTCCCCTCCCGCATAGGGTAAATGGATCTCTTGATGTATCAACGATGAAACGGCCCTCAGTTGGGCCAACCACGATCTCCCCAAAATCAGGTTGAATCCTGGCATCTCCTCTACCACTATGAATGTTGCATTTGTGGAAAATTGGTCCCCTACCACAAAGTTGATCTGCACAGTCCCTTTAAGTGGCACTCGTGCCCCATTAAATGATTTTAGATAGGATGTCGTTGTAGGCTTGATTTGATCCACTAGGCCCAACTTGTCCACAATGGGAAAAGGGATGACATTGGTCGCAGCACCGTCATCAACGTGTACAGTTCGGATCCTATGTTGGTTGACCTAAATTGTGATGAACATCGGTGTCATTGTCACCTAACCCTTTTCAGGGTCATCTTTAATGGATCCATCACAAAATGTTAACTGAGTTGGCCTTGGTTTTTCAGATGCAGGAGGGAGCATAACTGCATGAATTTCCTTTTCCTCCGCTGGTATGCTTTCATCCACTGGTATGGACGTCAACATATGAACCAAGGCCTCACGGTGTGTGGTAGAGGCCATTACCAGGTCATACATGCTCAAAGTTATATTCTTCTGTTTTAGAGCCTGCTTAACCTGAGTAAGGGCGTTTAGCAGGTCCTATCCACTCTCCTGTTGCATGCTACCCTTCTCTTCCTCCATTCGTCCTAGGAGACAAATTTCCTGAGGAGCAGTTTCAGGTTTGGGGTTGGACCTTTTTGGGCAGGCTGGCGATGATTGCTTGGGCATAGCGGCATCAGGTGTTGATGACGAGAGGGGCAAAGGCATGGAAGATGAGGAGGTAGGCTTAGGGGGACTTGAGGCAGTACATTGTTTAGTCGCCTTATCTATCGGTTGCTCTTCCCTCTTCTTTGAATGAGAAGGTTTTGAGGCTGTCTTGGCTTGACTTTGTATGGTGGGGGTAGTTGAATGTTTCGGCCCCCTGATGATAAATGGTGTTTCTGGTGTCAACGTAGGTGGCGATGTGGTTTTAAACATGGAAGGTGCAGGGGTGGATGTCCAAGAGGGAACTTTAAGGAAAAATGGTTGCTACAGTGACTTTTTAACCACTGCTAGTGTCGGTGCACTATGCTGAGGCACACGAACCACAAATGGTTGCTGAGGTAGTTCGAGATTACTGTCTACGCTAATGGTGTTGATGATGTAGCTGACATTATTAGCGTTAAGTGGGTCTTTGTAAACGTGCATAGATTGATTCTCGGGGTGCACGGGGTTGCTTTCATCTAGAACCAACTTCCTCTTATCAATCATTCGTTGAATGTCATCCTTTAATGCTAAACAATAATCTGTGTCGTGACCACAAAGTTGATAGTAGTCACAGAACCATTCTAGCCTGAAATTCTTAGGAACTGGCAGCTCGTTGGGCATAGCCAAAGAGGGGTTCCTAAGGAGCTCACAGTACTGTTGATGCATTTTGGCTGCCTCCTTCGATATTCACTTATGTTAGATGTACCCAGCTCCCAACATTGCTTCAAGAGGTTTGAACGCTTGACAGGCAGAGGGGTGTATTTAGAGTGATCTTTACACTCAAAATTGGGCTTAGATGATGTTGATGCCTCTGGTGCTAATGTTGAGGGTTTGGCAACGTTACTTGAGCTGCACTCGAGGTTAGTTGACGTAGTGGCTGCCTTTTTGTTGTTATTGTTGTTGGGCTTGGCCTCATTTTCCATAGCGGCCACTATGGCTATTGCAGCCTTGCCTTTTTCTTTGTCCTTCTTGATATATGTGTTTTTATATGCAACATAGGCCAGATCTTTACTTGCCTCGGCCACGTCTTGAATGCTCTTGGTTTGGGCAAAAGCTTGACTAAGAGTTCATGGAGCTAGGTAGTACAGTTTGGACTTAATAAAGTCATTTACTGCACCCTTAAAGATGGCCAGCAGATGGGCCTCTGCGATAGGCTCACGGATCTCATTCAAGGTAGCACTCCACCGCTGTATAAATTTTTGGACTGATTCCAGTGGATCTTGCTTAACACTCATTAACTGATCCAGCGTAACCTTTGGTTTCAAGTTATACTTGAAACGAGTTACAAACTGAGTCAGCAGCTCCTCTAGGGTTGAGATAGAAGAGCATGGGAGCACGCAGTACTAGTCTAAAGCTTTGCCCATCAGAGACATAGTAAAGATGCAAATGATGGTGTGCGGCCATTATTGCAGTAGAAGGGACTCAGATCTAAATGTCACGAGATGCGCATTGGGATCACCCTCCCTATTGTACTTTGTAAAGTAGGGGAGTGGCATCCTAGGGGGTAATGTGAACATGGGGACTGTTGGGATGATGGGATCATCATGGTAGAAATCCATGACTTGTACTGTGTTAGAATCGGTAGCTTTCAGGCACTTAATTTCTTCAGTAACTGTCTAGATAAGTTGGAATGCTTAGTCCAAACCTGGGGACGATGCAGATGGTTGTAGGGTTGCAGGGGTAGCCACCATTAGTGGCATGGTAGGGGCAGTGACCTGGCTCATAGGTGGTGTCGTTGGGGCAGCCCCCACGAAGGGTGCTGCTTATGTTGTCCACCACCTAGTGAGTGGTGCTGTTGGAGTAGTGGCTGCCGGTGGTGCCATAGGATAGGTTGTTTGCGTAATTGGTGGGGTAGACCATAGTCCCACGCTTGGTTATACCATTTGCAGGACCTAATATTCTTAATGGTGAGTGTAGTGCAACATTTGGGAAGGTTGTGAAGCAAGGCGAGAAGTGATTGGGGTCTACCACGTGGCTGGGGCTAGGCCCGCCGCTGATGGTGGAACAGGTGTAGATGCTAGAATGGAAGCGGAGACTATATGAAACTGTGATGAAGGTACATTGTGCACGTAAGACAAGGTAGCTATGATCGATGCTTGGTACGATGAAGGAATAGATTGGTGAATAAATTGTGGAGGGATAGTGCCTAGAAAAGAGACGGAGGAATAGCATGTTGATACGTCGAGGGTATGGCATGGCTACCCATGGTCGATGAAACTGCAGTTTGTGACAGGGTGGACGTAATCGTAAAGGGAGCAATCACGAAGAGCAAGTTCGACTAGAAGGCCATGATGGGAGGGATAGTTGTAGAGTTAGTTTGACCCCCATCCTCGGACGAGGAATCCAAGTCCTCTTATCCGTCCTGAAACGCCTCATCATAGTGGGATGTCGTGTCTCGCTGCTCCCTAGACCTACTGGTCCGTCCAATGGAATGAAGGCGCCAGGAGTAGGGATAAATTCCCTCCCATTTTGGTAAAGGAACTCGAAGTTATGTTTGTCTTCGAGTTCTTGGGCATACAAGGGCAAATTTGCTTGGATCTTAGCATAGAGGAAATTCTAAATTTCAATATGTTGTACCAAGCTCTCAGGTGATCAATTTTGGATCCTAAGAGATCGACGTGGCCCTTGCACTAGGCTAGGCAGTTGCTTGGCACCTATGGTACCCTAAACCAAAAAATGGACCTTAAGGTTTGAGGTAGCAACAACAGTGGTTGAGGAAATCATTTTTGCGAGGTTGAAATAGTTTGCGAGCAAGAAAAAATAGAGATCAAGAGGTGATCAGAGGCTTTTTGTCCTACAAGGTTCCAAAGGAACCGTCATTGTGACTAGCTTGTACCACACAATGCATAAACAACTGCAAGGGTGTCACATTTACGCTTATGAGTGACGAGGTACAAAGAGTGTGCAGGACTACCCGTGAGATGTAAAAAGGGCACCAAAAGGCCCTCCTTCTAGCGCCAAAAATTGTTGCGACTAAAAACATCGGTAGCTAGAACACCGAGAGGTTACCAAGTAAAACAGTTTAACCTTGGATCCATGTGAGGGCTGTGCTGAAAAAAATGGATTCAGGGTGTCCTGGATGGTCTTGTCGATCAAACAGGGACTTAATAGGTGTGACTTAACCTTTCGCAGATGTTTACTTCGGAAACGATGCTCGTAACATAATATGATGATTATTAAATGCAATGGGATGAAAATGATGCAAAATACGATGATAATAAATAGAAATGTAAAGCAAATTGGAATGAGAGAATGCATCACCTCAAGATCGTGACTTTATACTTTGTTGAGATGGACAAAATTAGTTGTATAACACTGGGAAGCACAGAAATCTCAGAGGTAACCAGAATGCAAACTTAAAAGCCAACTGCGCCAAAAGTCGATCTGGAAAGCCAACTATGCAAGAAGCCAATCAACAAGCCAACCAACCAATGCGAAAAGCCAACAAGCTCTTGTTAATGCAAAAAGGCCAACGCTTTGGATGAAAAATGCCAACTAGAAAAGCCAACCTTTTGAGCGTTGTTTGCCAGGGTATTTATAGGGCCAAGAGCAGGAGAAAAATGTAGTCTAGATGCCACGTGTCCTGGACCCCACAATATGCAAACATGACGGTACCATGCAGGTGTGTTGTGCCAGTCGCGAACTTTGCTACGCTGTAACCATGTTGTCGAAACTGCACATTGTGGAATCCAGTGTGCTAACACTGCAAGAAGAAATGGAGTCTCCACCCCAGGACTACGTCTTCCCTATCCTTATGAACAAGATCAACCATAGCAACAAATTTTGGGGGATGGACTAAGGGGTATGCCAAAGTGGAACAAAGTCGCTGATCACGGTAAGCTTAGTTATTGCTAACAAGCTGTAGAGCTAGCTGAAGGTGTCCTGATGCCTTTGTCAACTTTGCATCACTTATGCTGTCTAACACATTGACGTAGCGTAGCTGCTTGCTACGCTGTGCTATGCTATGTAGCGTAGCATAGCGTAGCCCTCGGTTTCAACAAGAAACTTGCGTTGGAGTCAACAGCATTTGCTAAAAGCCTTGGCACACGCTGGGTTAATCTTTGGAGCATTTTATTAATTTGCATCTTTCCTATGCTATGTAGTGTAGCATAGTGTAGCAGCCAATGTAACATGCATTTCTGTCAAAATTGCAGGGTTTCACAACAAAACTTTGCTTGTGGTTGAAGGGCTAACTGAGACAAGGTGGTTTCAGAAGTCAAAATACTATTAGATCCAGTCCTTTTGCCGAAACAACTTGGTAGAGGAGTCTTTGTGTGTTTTACCCTTACTACGTTGTGCTACGCTATGTAGCGTAGCATAGCGTATCACCCTGTGTTGGCCAAATTCTGACTTTGCCTTAATCGAACATCTTGCCAAAGCTTGGATTCAGATGCTTGATTGATTTTTTGAAGGCTTGCTACATTGTGCAGCGTAGCGTACTATAGCAGACTTCTCTACTAGAAAACTTGCCGAACTGTTTTGCTCATCCCAAACACTTTTAGCAACTCCTAGCATATTTTCTGAGTAGACTATCAGCCGAGTGAATTGTCTAGGTGGGCAGGCCAGAGAGTCCATCGGGCCTGTCAACTTTGGAGATAGAAAACTTGCCGGACTGAATAGTCTAACCTCAGTGCCTATATTTTCTTGTCAAACTATCATGACGCTACACTTGTGGAAGTCCTTGCCTAAATTCCAAGACCCTAGTGAAGCAAGAGGGTCTCAAAATTTTATGGTGTTTCAGATGTAATATCACATCTACGACATCATAGTTGACTAACACCAAATTCAACGTTCATCATTTAGGATTTGAACTCATGATGTAACGTTTGGAATCTTTATTATTTCTTAATGTTTGAATATTAATGCTTTCACATTTTCCAATATTCAAAAGTTCCATTTACTCGCTAATGTTTTAGTTCATGAATTATTCCTAGTTATATTAAATGCATTTTGAATACACTAATATTTCCACGAGCATTAAGATTATATGAACTAGAACCTGTGGTGTACATGGTAGGTTTTCATACAATGGGATATTATCTGGTTTATAACATTTAATTTTGTTTCTACTCTTTTGCACATATTTTTCAAATATGCCTATTGCTTTGCTTGTTCATTTCCTTGGCATCTTTTAATATTTTTATTACATTGCACTTTTTATTTTATGTAAAGTCTTTCTAGCCTAAGCTTAGGTTAGGAGGTGTTATAGGCCACCATAACTATACCATGACTCATGGTCTCTCTTGTGCTCTATACCATGACCCATGGTCTATTATACCACAACTTGTTTTATGTATTGAGGTTTAAACTATTTGAATTTTTTCACTATTCTAGGTAGCATGACTTAACCATGACCATGGTTTGGGTAATCACAACTACACTACAACATGTGATGGAATTGCCATGAGCTTGCCATGACATGTGGTTCATTGAATTTTCACCACAATTGACTTTTATCACTTGTGGTTGTCTTATGGTCAATTTTTTGGTCAAAATTAGAAGTTAAAATTTTAAAAATATTGAATTAAAGGGGACCTTATTTTGCTCATAGGATCCAAAAGTTGATAACTATTAATGAGTGGCGAGGTACCCCTACACTCAACCATACGAATATGAGCATTAAACGCGCGATCCAGTCAAACTTCGCAGACTAAGTGCCTACACACCTTATGGAACACTTAAGGTTAATCGTTCATTGTCTTCCCAGATTTACTTGTATTTGTCACGGTTGTATGTTTAAGTAAGTCTGAGGTATGTGATTTTTATATCTTTTATGTTTTATCACTGATGCTACTGAGGGAAAGGGTGAAGAGACTAAGTAACTAACTTTAATTAACTAAGTTCTAATGCCTAGCGTCAGTATCCGTTCCCACTTGCCGTTCACACCCTGAGCCGATGCAACCTTCTGGGATTACCAAACGCTATTCGTTGCTGGGATTACCAAGCGTAACGCACGTGCTCGAAGCAGTCATACTGAATACGCTTAACTAGGAGTTAAGGGTTGAGAGATATTTAATTAACTAATAAAGCATTTAAATAATTAACAGTAATTAAAGTCCTATTTAGCTTAGTCCATGCACTGCAAGGTTTATCCAAAAAGTTCATCTTTATTTCCGTACACAAACTTGTGCTCAGGTACAATTTTTGCTTAAATAAAGATCCGTTCACTTTGGGACTCCTACTACGGGCACATGGAAATTACTCTAACTCTAGAATGGAAAAACTACAAGAGTTTGGCTAAGGTTTAGATCTAGATGGAGAAACAAGGGAGAGTCGCCTCTTATTTATAGATTTGGCGACGCGCTGCAATATCACGTATGCGATATCGTAGGGGAAGACGCGATATCGCATATGCAATATCGTGGGGGAAGTGATATCGTGGTAGACAAGATATCGTGGCCCATGTGATATCGTGTCCCATCATACCCCCATGACTGAATAAAAACTCGTCCTCAAGTTCCTTACAAAATATTGGGAAGGTATGGGATTATTGACTTGAATGGAACTAATGGTGAATGGGACGACATGTGAATGAATCATCATTACAGAACATGACAAAACTGGTGTTCACGACAACAAGAATGAACACTTTATACATTTGACATCATGCCTTATTTGGTAGCTGAGAGAGAAGAGAGAAGAAAGAAGAAGTCTGCCACTGCCAACACCAAGATTGCACCTTTCGTTGTCTATCCGTAAGTGCACCATCCATCTTGTTCCTTGCATAGCTGCTTTAGCACCGATCCATTCCAAATGTTCCCTCTAGATCCAATCCGTTGTTGTAGGATTTCCATCTGCACACACAACATAGTCTTTATATTAGCAAGGGTAAATGAATCACAATGTAGTTGATACCTTGCTTTGGTAAAAAGTCCATTGGTTGAGTTGTGGTATGGTTGATACGGGTCTGGAGATATAATAGTGGTGACTACCAAAGGTGTAGGGGTTAGGAGAAAATCAAAAAAATTGGATCAGGACCAACATGACTAAGAGCGAACCTCTGGTAGTGATAGAATGGAGAAAGAAAAAGAACAAGAAAGATGGAGAAAAAGAGAAAACTATAATGTCGATGAAATAGATGTCAAGATGGAAATGAACAAAATAGAGTGGATTGCAAAAATGTTAAGGGAAA
>MNCI01011778.1:11697-46338 GCA_015680685.1 Gnetum montanum | reverse complement strand
GGAAGGTGGCCCACCTTGATCCAGTCAATAACGGTATGTGTTAACATAACCGTGTGCGTTGACCTCTGTTATTGGTTTGAAGGGAGCTCCGAAGCCTTATTTGTTGTAGGAGTGGTCATAGACTCAACCGCTTGTGGTTGTGAGAGCTTGTTTGGGCTTTTGGTTCTAAAGAAAGGTCTTCTCTTTGTGCGGTTGTCAGAACCAGCAACAGGTTGAAGGTTTATGGCTCTTGTAGCATTACGTTGTTGGGGTTGAGTAGGGAGTTCCCCTTGCATCGTTGGATCAGGTGGTATTAGAACCATCAGCGTAAGGGATGTGGATGGATTTGGAGGATGGTATGCATGTGATGTATCTCCTAGAGGAGAAGGAGTCCTAAAATACCCCCGAACTTGGTAGTGACGTTGTGGAGTTACATGACCCATAGAGTCACTTGGAGAAACTGGCTACTGCACGTAATAGCCATACAGGTTTGGTTGCCGGTAAGGGTATTATTGTCTAGGCGGTGGCATCCCCCATGACTGTGGGTATTTCCACTACTGATGTTGCTCAATAGGTTGTGGTGGAGTTTCACTTGGATAATACGTTAACAGTTGGTGAAACTACCTTGGGTTACCTTGGGGATAAGGTAACGTTCGGGGTGTTTACCGTTTGTTAAGTCTTGGGTTGAGTGCATACACTCTTGCACATGTGAGATTATTGGACAACATCCTTTAGGATGGTCATATTGGCATATCTCACATCCACCGTCATTGTCCGTGTCAAAATACACAACCTCATCGACGATAGTCATTTTTCCCTTACCCTTGTTACGTGCATGGTCTGAATCTCTCCACTTTTTCTTATCATGATCACTACTTCGCTCCTCCTTAGACTCCTCTACGATTTTTAGGACAGTTTCAATTTTACTATCTAAGGAGCTCCATATTTGATCTACCTTAGCTGGCACTTCCGTTGTTAATTTCTAAAGCGGCAAGGTTTTTCTACTCACCAACTCTTCGAGTGGTGACTCATCCTCCTCCTCGTAGAATCTCACTCCCCTCTTTTGGAGGGAAGGATCGCGGTTGTACTCTTCCATGCTTTCTCTTTTCCTTAACTCCCCTTCTTCTTTAGCTACTTGCTCCAACAATCTATGAACTTTGTGGGACCTAAGTTCAAATAAACTCCCTTGGGCATATGTCCCAAGGGTTCTCCTAGTTTCATGTATTAGCCCATCTACAAGATGGCGGAGTTGATCCCATTGTGCGTAATCATGGCCTGGGCAATGATGTAGCAATGCATAATATTGACCCATGGCAGCATCCAAGGGTTCATGATTACACTTCTTCCATCCTTGGATCTGCTAACGCAAGTTAGACACTCGGGAGTACATTTAATATTTATCGTTAAAAAATTCTAGCATTGTACTCCACCTCCTAATGGTTTTCGGCTTTAAAGACCAGTACCAACTTTCCGCTTCTTTTATGAGTGTCCTAGGGAATAACTTTAACTTCTGCCACTTGTTTTCAATATTTTGCAAGGCACAGGCATCGTGGAATGCCCGTAAGTGGTTTTGTGGATCAGCATTGTATCCCCCCTCAAATCGTGGGATATTATTCATGTCTAGTCTCTTGATTCAGCTGTCTTTCTGGTGCCTTGTAGGTATTCTCACAACCTCCGTAATGTTTAACATACTTCGGGTGGCAAATAGGGGTTCATCATGATCATCTCTCTCATGACGTCTATGATGCCTATGTGGTTCCCTACTTTTCCTTCTTCCATGCCTTGATTCTCTATAGTGCCCTCGTCCTCTCTCTCGACTCTCTCATCGAGGTCTCTCATCTTGCTTATCCTTACCCTTATTCTCACGATTGTGCTCTTTGTTGAAGGAGAGGATGAATGCCCTGATGAAGGGGAAGAAGAAGGAGAGCCATCGCCATGACAATGTCTCCTGCCTTCTCTTCGGTGGTTACGGCCCCGATCGTGATGATAATCAGACTGCCCATCCTTATCATTTGTTTGTGTTCCCTCATTGAACACTTGGTGTTCGTGGGCATCAGAACCAAGGTTGTATCGTGGAGCGAAGGTTCTGATACACCACCTCCTCACTATCGTTAGGAGGGGGAACATCATTTTGTGGAGAACCTATTGAGATAGGTTCACCACCCATAATTTCTCTTATGATAAGCAAAGCGTTGCAAGGTCCTTTGCCTTTCAACGATGTGTGATAACTCTCCTTCCGCGAGTCCCTTAGACGTTGCGCCTCTATGGGATGGTAATCCCTTGTGTCATAATCTTCTGCAATGTATTTAGCGTATAATTCCGTCATGCTTATCTGTGCAAGAGCACGAAGGAGCATGTTAGGGATTGCTCGATCTGGGGGTAACACTATGTTACCTTGCGAATCTCTCCAGCGTAGTTGTTCATCTTGATGGAGGATAAAAGTAAAATCAGGTATATACTCATCGTGATGAGTATATACTACCCGATACTGTTGAGGAACTGGCAGTTTTGGGTTACGTGTGTTAGACCGTCGACTGTCTCTTGTGTGATCCCTAGGTGGTGAAGTGCTTTTGTGAGAAGAAGAAGACATTGTTATTTTGTCGGTGTGCTAATTGACCGTTGTTTAAATTTTCTTCTGATTAATCCTAAGGGTTCGTTTAAGCTTCCCAACAATGTGGATGATTTTCTATGTTCTACTTAGCGCACAAACAACTTAGTCCCCGGCAACAACACTAATGATGAGTGGCGAGGTACCCCTACAGTCAGCCATACGAATACGAGCATTACATGCACGATCTGGTCAAACTTCGCAGGCTAAGTGCCTACATGCCTTATGGAACACTTAAGGTTAATTGTTTGTTGTCTTCCCAGACTTACTTGTATTTGTCACAGTTGTATGGTTAAGTAAGTCTGAGGTATGTGATTTTTATATCTTTTATGTTTTATCGCCAATGCTATTGAGGGAAAGGGTGAAGAGACTAAGTAACTAACTTTAATTAACTAAGTTCTAATGCCTAGCATCAGTATCTGTTCCCCCTTGCTGTTCACACCCTAAGCTGATGCAACCTTCCGGGATTACCAAACGCTATTCGTTGCTGGGATTACCAAGCGTAACGCACGTGCTCGAAGTAGTCGTACTGAATACGCTTAACTAGGAGTTAAGGGTTGAGAGAGATTTAATTAACTAATAAAGCATTTAAACAATTAACAGTAATTAAAGTCCTATTTAGCTTAGTCCATGCACTGCAAGGTTTATCCAAAAAGTTCGTCTTTATTTCCGTACACAAACTTGTGCTCAGGTACAATATTTGCTCGAATAAAGATCTGTTCACTTTGGGACTCCTACTGCGGACACATGGAAATTATTCTAACTCTAGAATGGAAAAACTACAAGAGTTTGGCTAAGGTCTAAATCTAGATGGAGAAACAAGGGAGAGCCGCCTCTTATTTATAGATTTGGCAATGTGCTGCGATATCGCGTACACAATATCGCGGGGCATGCGATATCGCACACCATGTTAATAATTAAGTTATTTATGTCTACAAAACAAAGAGAGCCACCTATGGTTGTAAATTGACTAACAATGAATTTTTTATAAATTTGTATATGAAAGATTTGTACTATTTCTCATAATTCATTTTAGAAAAGCATTAAACAATATTGCTTCCATATTTAACACATTTTGGCTTAGCACATGATACAAACCTATCTATGTAATTTGAATTAGCATCATTGCATGTTCAATTGATTTTGATGTTAGCATGTATGTAGGAGACCACACATACCAACTAACTATAATAATACATACATAATACCATATAGAAACATAATATATGTATGTTGTTTGTTGGTTGATGATACCTACAAGACTTAGTTAGAAGATCACTTATTGGTTAGTAGTGGAAGGATGCTTAATACTTGTATACTAAACAATGAGGTGTTAGCCTAGTGGTATGGGTCTTGGCCTAGTAAACTAGGTCACAGGTTTGATTCTACTAGGTAGCATTGAGTTATAAAATTTTATAAATCTTGGGATGTACCTATGTTTCACTTATAAATCTTGGCATGATCAACACCAAATCTATGACTTAGCAGTGAAGAATGGAGGTTGTTGGTGATCTTCTTCAAAACGACTTGAGAGGAAGGATACATACCAAAAGGTCAAAGTAGTTACATCAATCGTTTATGCCACTTCTTGCATTGGTGAGATCAAGTTGAGAATATTTTCAAGCTTATAATTGGGCATTATTGGAACTAGAAGTAAATGTACCCTTAAGACATATATCTACCATAGAACTTTGAGGGTTACTCATGAAGTCGAACCCATAAATTCATGAATCATCACACTAATATTCTGTCGACAAGATAAAGTTGATCAACGTGCATACGCTAACCTAACCACTTATTCTTATTTAAAAAAAAAAAAAACCTTTCCGTAAGTCATGAGGATAATGCAAAGGTCGAATTCAAAACAAATACGTGGTAAACGACACGTTGGAGAATTTTGAGACCCACTACGAGTGCGACTGCGACTTGCACTGTGCTGTTGTTACCACCGAGAAACTGCAAATCAATCCGATGGACACGATGGACCCCAACATCCACAACATGAAATCGTAGCCGTCCATCCATGCATCTATCCATCCAGCACAAACCGACAAGCAAGGGAGATTCGCCGGCAGATAAACTACCAAAAACAGGAAAGAGTCAATGCCGGAAATTGCGATGCAGAAATCTGTCAATTGAAATTGTGGCCACAGATAGGGACGCAGCGGGCCTCCTCGGAACTATTACATTACAAACATACAACAAGCCAAATGCAAGAGTAACTAATTTAACCCAACAACAACACAAAGGCGTGCCCTGCCTCCGTTGGCTGTTTCAGGCTATGATCTGTGTTTCCTTTTCCTTTGTTTTTGCTGGATTATGTATTCGGCAGGACGTGGCACAGGACTGATAGTGCAGGTACAGCAGGTGCTGCGATTTGGTTTTGGGTACCCAATTACGGTCAAGGTTTACTTTGGCCCAAGTCACACGACAGCGGTGTAGGTATTTGTTTAGCTCCCCTGCTTTCGTTTTATCTTCTTTGTATGTATTTTTTTTGGGTTTTTGATTGATAGCTTTTGGCGTCCGCATTCTTGGTCGTTTCTGCTGCAGATGCCCAGTGTCTGCTTTTGTTTGCTCAGGCTCTGGTTCCCGTTCTTGCCATTCTTTATTCAAAGGCTTTGAATCCTGTTTTCCTTGTTCAAGGCTGGATCGTGGGTTTTGTGCAGGCCAGGCCTCTGATACAGATTTTGAAATTTTGCTGAAGCTTTGTCGCCAGGCGGCAGCATCTCCTACCCCTCATCATTATCATCATGGAGGACTACAGATCACGGCAGCAGTATGGGAGCGATTACAGATCTCGAAGCTTTGATGGCGACTATGGCGGAATGGACATTGTTGTGGCCAATAGAGCAGGCCAGATTCAGCCGTATCAGCCTCCTCCCCCGCCGTTACCGCAGAATCATAATCATTATCAACAACAACAGCAGCAGATGCAGCCTTATGGTTATGCGGTGGAAAATGGGAATGGAGGAGGAGTTGGAGGAGGGTATTATAACAAGCCTCCGTCCAAACCCAAATCGTCCAAGTATTGGGGATTGAATGATCCGGAGGTTAAACGCAGAAAGCGTGTGGCGAGCTACAAGGTTTACACAGTGGAGGGCAAGGTCAAGGGATCCTTCCGCAAGGGCTTCAGGTGGCTCAAGGACAAATACAGTGAGATCGTCTACGGCTGGTGGTAGGAGGGGTAGTTTTTCTGCCCTGCATCGTTCCTTTTCCATGCCAAAGCTTCTTCCCATTTTTCTTTTCTGTCCTGGCTTTATTTTATGGTTTTCTTTTTTCTCTTTATTGGGGTTTCAAGTCTAGGGTTTTCTTCTTCTATGTGCAGTCTGGTCTGTTGGAAATGTATCGGATGATGATAATCGTGGAATCTGTCTATGGGTTGATTTTTCTTAAGGCTTCCTTTCTTGGTCTGACAAAATGGAAAATAACCTCTTGTAACCGCTTGTGTTGGGATGGAGAATCCTTCTCTCAGCTGCTTGCTGTTTGCTTGTTTTAAAGAACTGACTCAGTTGTTTCAAACATTTTTTTGTCAAAAATCGGAATGTTTACATCGTCATTTTTCATAATGTCTTTTGCTGTTTGCTTGTTTCAAATAACTGATTCAGTTTGAAACATTTATTTCTCAGGAATTGTAATGTTTGCATCCATATTCATCATGTTATTGGTGTTTCAATCTGCTGTTTTGCTTAATTTGAGATACGTCTTTATATAAAGTGGTTACTACTTGTCCATCGTCTTGTAACGGTTCCGGGTATCTTCATATCATTCCTACTTTTCACCGAAGAGGCCAAGGAATAATGTCTCTGTTAAACTCTGATGTAAAACATTAATTTTACTTTCAGCAGATCAGTTTTTAGAAAGCATCTGAGCCATGTGATTAAATCTATTTTCTCACTTTTTCAAAAGGTTTATATTCACACCAGAATTGTTCAGGACTCTTTTCATACAACGAAATCAGATGTTTTCTTTCGCGTACGTTTATCATTCGAAAAACATGAGCTTCAGCCCTAAGATGCAGCTACAGGGGTTTAAAGTTTTTTGTTTCTATCCAAGGCTAAAAACGCTCAGATGTCTTTATGCAAGACGACAAGAACATTTGATTCGATGTCGACGGAAACAGAGATTTCTGGAAGAAAATTTGAGTTAATCGCTGTACTCAAACACAGGCCATAAATCATATGGATTATCGAACCTATTTTGTAATGTCGAAATAAAAATCCCTATCATCGAAGATGATACATTGACAAATTTGGTACCGAAAGAGTAAATCAAAATATTACCATACTTTTATAAAAACTGATTTTAAGTTGGCTATGCAAAATTAATTGCGGTGAGTGCCAGAGCTACGGTGTGTACATTCAGCCTTTCTGCTTTCAGAGTGAACCACAGGCAAACGTTGAAATTTGAAGTGTGTGAGCTTCGCCTGGATGTCTCACTCAAAGAATTGATGCCCAAGCCTCAATTATTATTATTATTATTATGATTGGCGCTTTATTAAAGCAGAGGAACAGACGTGGTCATGATGATGCAGCAGTGCAGTATATGCAACCCTGGCAAAGCTTTGTTGATGAGGACGGCTCTGCTTTAATGCTCGTCTGTCAGACTACTTTTGTGTCTGTAACTATAACTAAGACCAGAGCTTGAATACGAGTAGGGTATGAACAAGAAATTGCCAAACGCCGAATTCGTTCACCACAACACCGAATTCCTTTTTAACTGGCCGCGGGTAGTACGAACGTCTAGGGGACGTCTTAATTTATGGTTTATCAGTAGCCATTTCAGTGGTAGCCATGGACGCGGGTAGGTTGGAAGTTGTGAAGTAGATATCATATTAGTAACGAATGTCATGTCGCATTTAGAATCTGTCGAGCGCATGTGCGAGCGAATTCCTAAGTTTGTGCATGCCTTTGCTTTCGTGGCTCCAGCGTAAGGAAGCAGTGAAGTGAAGTGACGTGATGTCTGGTTGGGATTGGGGAAGAGCGTACATGGGTGTCTGTGTTTTGCTGCTCCTATCGTATAATCGAATTCGAAATCCAAGGGAATTGCATGATTCTCATCGTAGCAGTAACAGGGACGCGTATTTGTTTCGTGGTTAATAACAGTAAGTGATGGAATTGAGCTTGAACCCGAACTCGATGGCTATCTCCGTAACTGGGTGATTAGATGCCTGTATTGCTATCTCGAAACTATCAAACCAGAGGATAAATCGACCATGACTTTTGGTACCTCTGGTGTGCAGAGAAGGTAAGAAAAATAAAGAGAAGAGAAGCTGGCAGATCAACTGCCGTTTTGCTGGATCTACCTGCGCACTTGCCGGTCAAATTCTAATTGCACAGCACGTGACCTGGTATCATTATCAATACTAACTACAGGTAGCGAACGGTCCAATTCCGGGATTTTGATTCTGTGTTCCTTGTATATTCCAAAGTCCAGAGCGTTGTGCAAAAGACATTTGAACACAACCTCGTAAACGTATGCGACAGGGTAATTTGAAGCGGCGATGACGACCAGCGTAAGCTTGATCATAAGGAGGCTTGGAATTTGGAATTGGAATTTATAGTTGCTCGTCATTTGGTTTTCATTTTACGTTTTCATAAAACAAAAGTTAAAATAAATATACTTTGTAATTGATAGGATAATGGTTCAATTTTTTGTTATTGAAAATTAAAAAACTCATTTTATTATTACATAGTTTTAAAATTAAATTTTCTTTTCTAAAAAATGTTTTTTATTGATTTAAAAATGAAGTACACAAATTATATATGTTAAACTTTAATGTGGAAAGCAAAAAGTAAAAATAATGCCCAAGCCCAATTCAAAGACTTGGCATACTATTTGAATACCAAACAACTAGAAGTATAAAGGCAAAACCAAAAAATTCCCAAAGTCCAATTCAAGGGCTTATAATACTATTTGAATACTAAACAACTAGAAGTACAAGGGCAAAACCAAAAGATTCAACATTATATTTAGCCCAAAAAAAGTCAAATCCCCCATCGGTAATGTTGCCTAATCTATCATTGCACAAGGTAAAGGCACTATAAATGATTTGTTATAAAATGTAAACCATAGAAAACTTGTACAATATTGATGAACCATCACTAAGATTGATGGGGTAGTTGATGTATCCCCATCGATGCATGCTAAGATGTGTTGACATAGGTATGTCAATGTTGGCATAGTCATTTCCTATATAAATTTGCACACCCCTAGCATTTATGGCACCTTTCGGTCTTAGCCTTAACCAAATTCTTGTAGTTTTTTTTTCACGAAAGTTAGAATATTTTCCCTCTGAATGCATGCAGTATGGATTAAAGAGATTGCACAACATTTTATTCAAGTGCACATGTACTTGGTGCATGATGCAGATTGTTGAACTTGGGGGGTGGGGGGTGGGGGTATTGGGGGGGAGAGGGGAGGGGAGGGGAGGGGAGGCGTAGTGCAGTGGGGATGAATAAGTTCCCCATATTAAAATTCTTTGGGACAAAGCTCACACACCAAATTTAACATGGTTCGCCAACTTGGGTAGTCCACACTCAAAGGGTAGTTCATAAGCACATCTTCAGGCTTTGTTGCTCTCAATGGTTTGAAGGGTACCACACTTTCTACAAGCTCTAAGCTCCACTATGAAGTGATTCAACACTACAAATCCACTCAAACTTGCAAGGTCCTGACAAGCTTAGAATGTGGTTTCCAAGATCCCACAACCTTTACAATCTTGAGCTCTGCTTTGGAGTGTTGGCACTACACCAACTCTCAATCCCATAGATCCCAATAAGCTCAAGCAAGATGCCTTTTTGCAGGAAGCACATAAACCTTGTAGGGCAACAAGGGAGAACAACAATTATAAGGAATGAATGTAACTAAGTTTGTTGATCCTTGTACTTGAGGTATAGCTCACTTTAGAACAAACAAAAGATAATACAATGAGGAGCAACAATGATTACAATGATAGTCTAATGATTACACAATGATTGTACAAAAGTTTGCACTCTTCCCACTAAGAATGATGTCTTCGTATAGCCACTGTTTCCAAATTCATCTTAGAACTCATGCAACAACTAGCTAATGGTCATGAAAGACGTCTTCTTCATGGTTGAGATGTCTTTATGCATTTGGCCTTCATTATGAGAAGACATCTTTATCTAGTGAAAGATGTTTTCTTGTAACTGGCCTTCATTCTAGGAAGACATCTTTGTTTGGTGAAAGACGTCTTTGCTAGATGAAAGACATCTGCTATTTTGTAGAGATGTTTTTGCCTATGCTACCTTCAATTTTGCCAAGATGTCTATTGTTTCTTGGAGATGTCTTTCTTCAACCTTTCTTTGCACTTGAATTTTTCATTCCCTGTTCATTTACTTAATCTTTTGCAAGCCTTCTTATCTTCATTTCACATTCTTGTCTTACAAACACAACCACACAACCCCACAAACAACCTTGACTCCATTTTTCTTAATGTTTTGACACACCAAAAGGTTTACAATCTCCCCCTTTTTGGTGATGTTCAAAACTTAAGAAAATGGGTTAATAATCACATAAATACACAAATATAATCATAACCATACTCTCCCCCCTTTATGAACAGCAGCAAAAAGGATAAAGCATATTGAGGCTATCATAATATTTTAATAGGACGACCAAGATTATAAAAGCAACTCATCCCTTTGCAGAAAAAGTCAATATTATTTAATTGTAGCCATACCATAGTCATTGAGCTCAATCTCTATTCAAATAAATCTTCAAGTAACATAAAGCATTTTCAAAGAGATCCATATGGCTGGAAGGAATATTATCAATTATTTGCAATCTTTTAGAATAGAAATACGAGTACCTCTTGCTTTAGGGAAGTCCATACAAATAAGAGAGGTGTAAGTACTTAAGGAAAGATATAGAAATAACATGCTAAAATATCATAAGCAAAGGAATCTGATGAAAAGACACATAAATATTGAATTTGTATGCTATCTTCAATTCATTAAGATTTGGCCTTTTCAGTAAAAAACTAAAAAAGGTTAGAAAGAACTAGCCACAACTAATCCAAACGTGACAAAAAAACTTTGTAATTAATGGCTAAGATAAAACAAACTTAAAAACCAAAGACCAAAGATTGATCATATAGAATCAACATGAAACAAATATTGTCAAGATTAAACACATCTCTTAGTATAATTTTCTAGGAGTTGAAAATATTAAACAAGATAGGAACTCCCCCTTTTCGAAACTCAATTTTTGAGGATCAAATAACCTATCTTTTTGAATCAATAAACTTATAAGATAAACCAATATGGCATGATTCTATTAGTACTCAACTCTTATGAAAGCATTAAGAAGTAACTGATTTGGTAAGAAAGAAAGGATATGCTTGTAATAATTCTTGTGAAGGACAAATACCAAATTCAAAAACAAGTGAATGCCCAAAAACATCCAACAAGACATTTTAACAAATGTTCAAATAGTAACCAAAAGATATCACAAGCTAAAATTTTTGTAAGATATCTTAACCAAGATTTAATTCTCCTTTTACCTTGGATACTATACCATGCCCTTACATGACATGAATCCTTACTCATGTTGGAAAGTGATGTTTTGTTGGTTGAGTGTCTTCTAAGTAGAAGTCCTCAAAGACTCCCCCTACAAAGGTGACCCCCAAGGTGACGATAGATAATGAGGAGTAGGCTCCCCCTACACATATGCAGCTCTTCTTGGGCTTTTAAGATCATTTTGTATTTGTCAAGAAAGTAAATGTTGTAAATCACCAAAGCAGTATAGTTGCAAGTTAGCATTAGGATCATATGGATAGTATATTCAAGGTTGTGTCTACTTATGACTTCTCACAACAAAATATCCAGAAGGTCATGAACTTAGAAACAAATCTTCACAAGAAGTTCAGATAACACAAGATTGAGAGCAAGACAAAAGCCAACTATAAATATTACAAGATAAAGTCCCAGAGTAAATCAATACAAGCGCTATACTACATATTTTATAATCCAATTGCATCAAGCTTAAGAAGAATATAAGAGATGCTCTAAACAATTATTTTAACACTTGTCTAATCTAGGCACAAACAATTTTTTCACATCATATAAATTAACTAGCAAGTAAAGAGATGGAAACTTACCTTGACTTACCCTTCTTACACGTGAGAAGAGAAGATTAATGGAATTTGAGATGAGGTCCCCTATCATGAAGTACCTCCTCATCCTTAGGTTCTTTTTCATTAGATTGTTTATATGATGTCTCTATTTTCTCATGTTCTTTATGAAAGAACCGCTTATCACTTATTGCAACATTTTTGATTCTCCATTTCTCTTCATTTTCAACTATTGGTGCCTGCACAATTTCCTTAACAAAGCCTTTTTGACAAGACCAAGTGTCAATCTTGTCTTGATCATCATGAGAATAGTTAAGGGTTTGCTTATTACCATAATTTTTACACACAAATAAAGTATTCTCCTCATGATCAATACTGTCAAACCTAACTATGCTTGAGCTTGAATTTTCTCATGTGAATTTCTCCAAATTCTTTGGCTATTTTTCAGGAGTCTTCTCCTCTTGAACCTTTTTGCAATCCTTATTTAAAGAGGTTAGTTGTTGAATCTTAGCTTTTATGTCTGAGATATCTCCTTTCACTTTACTGTGAATAGCATCTAGCTTAGAAATTACAAATTTCTCTTCCTTCCTAAAAAAATATTGTAAAAAGAAAAATTTCTTTTTTAAGTTCACTATACCTTTCGTCACACTTACCACTTTGTTCAACCACATGTGAAGAATTTTCATCTATAAGTGCTATGCATATGAGATGTGTATCTTTGGAAGAATTGCATGCTTCTTCTTCACTTTGCTCACCATCATCCCAACTTATATAAAAGTTGATTTTTTTTCTATTCTTCATCATTGGATCTATTCTTTGGCTATACGCTGCTATCACTAGGACATTTGGAGGCCATATGGTGTCTTCCTTCACAATCTTAGCATTCTATAGAAGGGAAATATAAGTTAGAATTCCAAAAGTTTTTACCTCTTCCTCTACCTTTGAAAAAATTGGGTCTTTGCTAAAATGCTCCTTTATTTCTTCTTATCAACAAATGTTGTAGCTTTCTTGAGAGAAAAGTAATCTCATCTTCATTGCCCTCTTCATGCTAATTGAGCTCCTTCTCCTTGGAGGCATTCTTTAGAGTAATCACTATTTCTTGGATGGCTCCTTCACTTATGAGATTCATTTCATAAGTGATGAGAGCACTTTGAAGTTCTTCAAATTTTAGAGTTGAGAAATATTTGATCTCTTCCATAGCTATGACCTTTGGTTTGAACTTTGGTTGAAGAGTTTTGATCATTTTGATGATGACATCACTCTTGGGCAAAACTTTACCTGTACCTCTAATATCCATAACAATATCATTTGCTCTAGAGAAGTAATATTTTATTTTCTCACTTTCTCTTATTTTGAGTTTATCATATTCACTTTGCAAAACTAACAATTTAGATTGTTTGACAATAGATGTTCCTTCATAAGGAGCTTGTAAGGTTTGCCAAATTTCTTTGGCCATTTTACATCTTGCTAGTCTATTAAATTTAGATTTATTCAAGGTGAGATATAAAAAATTATTTGCTTTAGAATCAAACATGAACTTATCTTTCTTCTCTTATGTCCATTTGTTGTGAGGCCTGATAATGTCGATGTAGTTGTTGACTAGTGGAGTGTGGCCTTCAAGGATTGACTCCCAGACTTTAAACTCCATGGACTCGAAGAATCCTTGCATTCTAGCTTTCCAATAGGCAAAGTTAAATTCATTGAACATTTTGTATAAGATGTCCCCATCATTGTTCACTCTTGAAGTTGATGATGACAAAGAAGAGTACCAGGCTCCAATACCACTTGTGGATCGTTGAACTTAGAGGGGTGGGGGTGGGGAGAGGGAGAAGGGATGAATAAAATTTTCTAATTAAAATTATTTAGGAAAAATCTCACACATCAAATTTAACATGGTTTCCCAACTTGGGTAGTGCACACTTAGAGGTTAGTTTGCAATCACACCTCTAGAATTTGTTGCTCTCAAATGTGGTTTGAAGGGTACCATAGCCTGTAACAAGCTCTAAGCTCTACTATAGAGTGATTTGACTCTACGAATCCACTCAACTTGGCAAGGTCTTGAAAAGCTTAGAATGTGGTTTCTAGGATCCCACAACCTGTATAATCTTGAGCTCTACTTTGGAGTGTTGTGGTGCTACACCACCACTCAATCCTGTAGAATCTTAACAAGCTCAAGCAAGATGCCTTCTTGCAAGAAGCACATTAACCCCATAGGGCAACAAGGCAGAAAAATAATTACAAGGGATGAATGCAACTAAGTTTGCTGATCCTTGTACTTGAGGTACAACTCACTTTACAACATAAAAAAGATAATACAATGAGGATTACAATGATAGTCTAATGATTACACAATTATTGTACAAAATCTTTCACTCTTTCCAATGAGAATGATGTCTTCTTATAGCCACTATGTTTCCAAATTCATCTTGGAACTCATGCAATGGCTAGCTAAAGATCATGAAAGGCATCTTCTTCATGGCTAAAACATCCTTTTGCATCTAGAATTTATTCTGGGAAGATGTATTCATTTGGTGAAAGATGTATTTCTGTAATTGGCCTTCATTTTGGGAAGATGTCTTTGTTTGATGAAAGATGTATACTATTTTGCAGAGACATCTTTGCATGTGCTACCTTCAATTCTGCCAAGATGTCTACTATTTCTTGGAGACGTTTCTCTTCAACCTTTCTTTGCATTTGAATTCTTTATTCCTTTTTCATGTGCTTAATCTTCTGCAAGCCTTCTTATCCTCATTCCACATTCTTGTCTTACAAACACAACAACCACACAACCACACAAACAACCTTGACTCCAGTTTTCTTAACGTTTTAACACATGAAAAGGTCCACACATGGATGACAATAAATTCGAGATTTCCTCTATCCATTGCAACACTTAGATTAGCATCATTCTACTTTTAGCACTTTACTTTATATGCCATTTATATTCTTGTCCTTTGTAATTAATATTCTTATTCATAAGCAATGTAAGTACAACCACTTTAAGCATAACAGTTTAATGTTGAGTAATCCCAGTAGTGGATACTTGGTACACCTAGTAGTAGACACTTGGGGTAATCTAGTAGCATTAATTAGGTTCACGATGTACAAGAAAAATGATAATAGATACTTTACATTTGGATAATTAGTTAATAAAGTAATTAGCTAGTTAATTTAAGTATTAAATCTCTATTTATTTAATCATTTAGTAAGTAAGAGAAAAATAATAAAATAATATAAAAATAAACATCTTATGCCTCAACTACACATAACCATATGCACATATTAACATAAGTGTGGATTGGGAAGATAACAACTTACAACTACACAACTCACTATTTAAGAATATTGGCCACGTAGGTAAATAAGTCCATAGAATTTAATCGAATTGTGTGTGAACACTTGTGATTCATATGGTTAGGTGTAGGGATTACTTGCCACTCATCATTGGTCTCATTGCTAAGGAGCTAAAAAAGAAGGAAAGTGCAGAGGAATATAATAGGAATCCCTCCATTCGTAAAAAGAAGGTATGTTCTTGGAATTTAGAGAAGGAAGCACCACTAGATAAAGTGGTGCAAAGGAAAACCTTGCTAATTCAGAAATCTATAATTCAAATATTGAATAAGGTAGATAAAATGTAGGACTTCTTAGATGAGAAGTTCCAAACTACTCTTAAAATTGTGGAAGAGAAGATAGAGTAGGAAAGTAGAGATAAAGATAGAAGAAGAAGGAAAGATACTAGCAGGGATTACTATTAGTAGAAAGGAAAGGTTGCAGTAGTGGATAAGGTTGCAAGTTCAGAAACAGATGATGATAAATGTAAAATTTTCTAACACTAACATCCCAAGAGATGTTGTTCCATAGTGTCACATTTGCAAGAATCTAGGGTATATGCATTAAATTTGAAATTCGCAAGTAAGAAACCACCTAGTAGATTGGCCTTATCTACAAGGCAAGTATAGGTAGTAGTTCCACCCAACATAGTATTATCTAAGTGGAATGCCACCTTAACCTCAAGAGTAGTACCAACAATGGCAAAATCCATAGTTGTGGGGGATGCCACCACTACGATAGTAATATCCTTATTAACAGCCAAAGCCCTATGGATATTATGTCCAAAAACCTATGTCTCCTTGTAGCTCTATGAGCCAAACTCCTTTCTCTCATCACTACTATCATCCAGAATACCATAGAATCCCCACTCTAAGAATTGAGCCTCCCTTCACTTATCCTCCTCCATATCTACCAACTCACCTTGCACCTTCTAACACCACTACTTTGCAACTTGCACCACCTATGCAAGGGAAAACTCCACAACAACCACAACAATAAAATGTGGTAGTGAACTTATAGTTAGATGACCGTTCAAATGGCTTTGACCATAAGCCTCGAACAAGGGCTTTCTTTAGGCCAAACAGTCCATAAAAACCTTTGCAGATGTTTGCGGTTGCTAACCCTTCATCAACTGCTTCTGAAATTATTGTTGATTCTCCTTCAAACCAAACATCCTTAAATGTTTATACTATCATGTTAACTCACATAGTCATAGATTAGGTCAAGGCATGCCATCCTCCTAGGAAACAATCTAATCTTGGGAGTTTCTTAATCTATTTACAAATTGTAGGAAATAATCCCTACAAAGCTCTGCTAGATTTAGGTTCTGGGATAAACTTAATCTCCCAAGAGATGTATAAGATCTAGAATCTACCTCCACTCAAGAAATGTAACATCTGATTGGAGTTTGATATCATTCCATCACTATTTATTTAGGATTGGTGGAGGACATTATGACCACTATCTGTGGTTGGTCATATTCGGTAGATTTTCCAGTGATCCATGTGGATAATTGTAAGGGGGAACTTCCTTTTATCATGGGAAGGGCTTGGCTCAATACAATAGATGCCAAGATGGGGGATTAGAGACATTTCTTTGAAAATCCCCAAGGAAAATGAATTTGAAAAGCTAGAGAAGAAGTAGGTTTCATGCATTGTAGATAGTGATATAGGGTATCATTGCATACAGAAGATATGAGCTATGGCATTACAACATGAAAAAAGTGTGCTGACACATTGAACATTCAATGGTGCCTATATGCAATAGCCATAAAATAGGAAGGTAACTAGTTGCTGACATCAGAAAATAACTCTAGATCAACAATATGCATGAAACTAGTGAAGCTTTTCATTAGTGCTTACATAGACAACATGGATGGAATGAATTAGATTCATAATCAACTCTCCCACAAAAATGCAGAAATGGATTGAGGAAAGTTAGAAATTCCATGATGATTTTAAGCAAGAGCCCTTTGAACTTAAGGCTTTACTGACAACATTAGAATATGCTTTCCTTAATAATGGTAAGCTAGTAATTATTTATGCCAATCTCACCCAAGAATAGAAAAAGAATTTGCTACAAGAAGTGAAAAAATTTCCAATAGTCTTTGCATGGTCATATCATGAGTTGATAGGAATAGATCCAAGGAAATGCTAGCATCGGATCTATATAGACCCCTCCATTAAACCGAGGAGGTAGTCATGTGAAAGATTGAATCCAAAGCTTAAGAAAGTTGTTAAGGATGAAGTGGAATAATTTATTAAGGTAGGATTCATCCATCTTGTAGTAGATAGTAAGTGGGTAAGTCCACTCATGATTGTGCCAAATAAAGGAGGAAAAATGGTGAGTCTTTATAGACTTTAGGTTGTTGCATATGGTGACATTTAAAGATCATTTCTCATTGCTATTTGTAGACCACATGTTGAATACAAATTGCAAGGCACAAATATGACAGTTTTCTAGATAGTTATAATGGTTATAACCAAATTCATATAGCATCAAGAGATTAGGCCAAGATGACCTTCAAAAGTCCCTAGGGTACTTTTACATATAGAAAGATGTCCTTCAAACTTTGCAATGCCCCTACAACTTTCTAATGCCTGGTGCTTAACATATTTCAATAGCAAATAGGTAGTGATGTGGAAGTCTTCATGGATGACTTCTCCACCTATGGTACTAATTTTAACCAAGCCTTGGAATATCTATAGTAATTGCTAAAGTGCTGTGTAGAGACCAACTTACAGCTTAATTAGTAGAAAAGCCATTTGATGGTCCAAGAGGGCATTGTCTTGGGGCACTAGATTTTAGAAAAGGGATTGAGGTGGACCTAAAGAAATTATTCTAAGGAATTACCATATAGTCTCAAATTATAAAAGATATGAGGTCATTCCTTGGGCATACTAGTTACTACAGGTGCCTCATTAAGAATTTCTTCAAAATTTCCAAACCACTAGTAGAGTTTACAAAGAAAGATGCACTTTTCAATTGGACCAAGTAATGCAACATATGCATTCTAGTAGTTAAAGTAAAATCTCATAGAAAATAATATTCTACATGCTTCAGATTGGTCTAGACCATTTCACATAGTGAAAAATGCATCTAACTATGCTTTGGGGTTGGTGCTTATACAATTAGATGACTAGAAGCATCCATACTACATCTATGTTACAGATGGAAGGATTGTGGGTATACAACAGAACTACACCACCACTAAGAAGGAGCTCATGGTGGTGGTATATGCCTTAGAAAATTTCAAGCACTATGTGCTTAGATACCAAATTTTTGTGCACACTAATCACAATGTTATCTGTTTGCTAATGAATAAGCTAGTAGTGAGCCCTCATGTCATATGGTGGTTGGTGATTTGGCAAGAATTTGATCTTACCATGGTGGATAGGAAAGGAACTAAGAATGTAGCTATGATCATTTGTCTCAGTTATAGTGGGATAGCATGAAGAATAATGAGCCTTTATCTAATCAATTTTTGGATGAACTTTGCTTTGCTAAATTCATTGAAGTTCAAGATCCAAGGGTTACCAATTGGTATGATGAGTTTGTCTTATATATTTTTATATAGGAGATTGTAGGTGAATGGGAGAATAAGAGAAACAACAATTTCTTCACCAGGTCAAGAATTACATTGAAATCTAAGGTAACTTTTATAAGGTTTGTGTTGATGGCTTGGTTTGATGGTATGTTCCTAATACTAATCAGTTGTGCATCTTCCAAGATGCTCATGAGGGTCCTTGTAGGGGCCACTACACTGGAAGGAGGATGATAATAAATATTTTCATGGAAAGATACTTTGGCTAATGATCTTTAGGGATGCTCACAATTTCTCCCATTCATGCAAGTGATGTTAAAGAGATGAAGGAATGATAGCACAAATGGAAGGATTCAAAAAATGGATCCAACCATTCGAGCTTTTTGACCTTTGGGACATTGACTTAATGGGACCCATCAATCTTATGTCAAATTGGAAGCATACATCATTGTTACCATTAACTACTACACCAAGTGGGTTGAAGTTGTACCCATATCAGACTCTGCATCTATCACTATAACTTATTTTGTAAAATAATAGGTGATAAATAGGTTTGGTATGCCTAGAGAACTTATTTTAACAATTGAACATACTTTATAGCTGATGAGCAACAAGTAGTCCTTATGCCCAATCATACAAATCACAAGCATTCACTAGCATTCTGATCAAATTCCATAGACTTTAGCTCTCCAAATGCCAATAGCAAAGATACTAATCTATATGCGTAATTTTTTTCTTCTTGGATACACTTGTGTAAGCACAAGCATATGGTTAAGTGGAGTCAAGGAACATGATTTGTATCATTTTTATATTTTTATCTAATTATCCTAAGCATGGAACAAAGTAATTGATTAAGAATTAATCTCAAGAATTATCTATTGTCCTAGCCTATTTCCTAACATAAGTATCTAGTTCCACCACTTGTGCATATTTTGAACATGATACAATGCTATTGGATTACCAAGTGATAGTATTGCTATGATTATGAAGTGTTAACATTATGCTCAAGGTGGTTATACTTATGTGTGTTAATTAAGTGTAGTAATTAATTAAGAACATGTAAGTAAAGTGCATGAATAATAAATTACATAAATGTAAACATTAATCTATTTCCAAGTGTTGCAAGGTATATCAAGAATCTCATCTTTATTGCTATCACATAAATGCATCCAGGTACAATGGTACTCAAATAATCATTTGTACAATCCTTAACTCATATTACTGGCACTTAGAAATTATTGTAACTTTGAAGGAAAGAAACTATAAGAACTTAGCTAAGCTATTAACTAACATATTCCATAAATATAGTAGGTGCACTCATTTATATAGGCATAGAGAAATGCCATGTAGATGCATATGCATCAACACATCAAACCATGCATTGACAAGGATGCATTGATGCATGCTTCTCAATGCAACCTAATGATAATTCATCATACCCCCATGAATGACTAAAAACTTTTTCTCAAGTGAACAATAGGAGGATTAAGCTTCTTACAAAATTTGGAAAGGTATGGAACCATAGATAGATAGATAGACTTACTAATTAATTGACTCTAAGTGCTCAATTGTATGGATTTACAATGATTACAAAATTGGATTTTCAAGAAAATAAAATTGAACATCCTTTTCAAAACTCCTTTGATGGCTGAAGATGAAGAGAATATTAAATAGTGCCAGAAGGTGGAGGCTCCTGGAATGCTGACAAACCTTCTCTAGCCTGTGGTGCCCATGGTAGTGGTGGTTGAGGTTGAGGTAGTTGCATTTGTCATGCTATAGTAGCTACTTCCAGTGGAAGATGGAAGGCATTTGGTACTGCATTCATCTTCTTCTCTTTAGTTTAGGGATCATACATAGTTCACGCAACATCACCAATGTGAGCTCGTAGGCAAACATCCCATGAGCAAGGCATAATTAGGAACAACTCAGTATTTATGAACTAGGTAGTGAATTATTTATGTTTGATGTTGAACATCTTGATAAGGTTTTGTAGATCATGGTTATCATTCATTGTTTTTGCCAGGTGCTTTGCTACTGATTGTTGATCTATGAAGCAAGTTTGGAGAACTTCAAGCTCAACATTAGCTATTTCTAGCTTTTACTTTGTGTCTTTATGGTACTTAAACTCTACCTCATATAACAGGTATGAGCTAGCCATTTGTTTCTCTAGCTCTGACCACAGCCATGCAGTAGTCAGCATTGCCAAGTTTTCATATTTGAGGTTGGCTAACTCCATGCATTCAATCATCTCTTTGATCTACAAATCCTTCAGGTGAATTTTAGCTTTGTTGTAAGTGTTACCACAAGTTGCCTCTTTATTGGAGTTACTGAAGAGTCTCATTCATCTTTGCCTTGACCAATTGGATTTCTTTTTCATTGACTTCCTTGAGAATTCTAGCTTCATTCCTGTAGTGGTTCTTGACCCATTCAAACTTTAGGGCCTCATTCTGCTAGGTGGCTATCTCAATGGCTATTTACATGTGAAGCGCATAGGCCTCCTCGATAGAGAGATTTTGATTTTTAGTAGCCAACCTTCTCAAATCCATGTTTACCTTAGCAAGCTGCTTTGGTTATTATCACACAAACTCCACCATTTGGTCTTTCTATGTCTTGATACTTCATGGGTGATAAATGTCCTTAGTCAAAGCTAGGCTCTCTTGGCAGACTTTTGATAGGTCCTTCTAAGTGTTGTATACCATGGCCTTCGATAGGAATGTGTTAAAGACCATCATTTCCTTTGCGTTCTTAGCCTCTTTTAATTTTTTTGAAGTTGTATGAAAGCTTCATCCCTTATTACTACCTAGTTGACAACTGTGGGATCAGCTAATCAGGCTCTTAATTTCACAACCTTGGTAGCCAATCATCTGTTTTCAAATATGGTTACCTCAAGTTGGGCATTGGCAATGATGAGATTGCCCTTAGCTTCTAGTAGCTTCAACTGGGTAGCAATGATGTTATATAGAAGATCAAAGATCTCTGAAAGTAGTTGCCCAGTACCCACTAGTTAGTTTGGCACCTCCTCATGCTAGGCTACACTTAGCCTTCCATTTTCTCTTGTAGATATCTACACATCTCAAAGTGTAGCAATGTCTAGCATGATGGCCACAGGAGTGTTCAAGGCCTTTGCCACATGGTTAGTCATCACGTCTACTATTGTCTCTTGTCCATGGTGTTGCATCACCAAGACAGTTGCTTTCTTTCCCTCCTTGAGGTGCATTGAAAAAGTGGTAGCATTCCTAGAAATCTCTAGGAATTTTTGTTATCCTAGGATGGACATCATCACCTCCTAGATGCTCGAATTTGACCTTGTGGATGCATGCATTCTTTTTATTAAGAACAACAACATAGTCTCCTCTAACTAGCTTATTTTTTGAGTGATCTTATTTAAATGGCTCAAAGCTGGTCAGTAGGCTAATGATTCACCAAAACTCAATCCTTCCTACTATTGTTATAGGATATGTGTATGGAGATTTTGCATGCACTCAATGGGAGCACAAGCCTCCATGAATTACTTCTTGAGTTGGTGTTGGGCGGTGATTGCTCATCTTCTTGTAGCTTAGCAAGCACTTTGTCCTTCATCATCTCCTACCAAGATGTAGCAATATCATGATGAAGCACATCATTAGCATAATGGGTTATGCCTCCCATTTTACATAATTTTTAGATGAGGCACAAAAAGAGGAGTGCCTTCCTTCCACACTCATTCTCTTTGAACCTTTTCTTGATCTTCAAGAATATGAGCTATGGAAGGTTGACGGGGAATTTACTACTTAGAGTAGCACACGCACAAGTAGAGAAGGTTGTGATTTTGCTCAACCTCATTGTTAGGTTGAGGTGATAGGCTACAATTTTAAAATATGCCATTTCTAGCCTGGTGAGTGCATCGTATTCCTTATAGTCTACTTCATAGCATCGTTGGACCAATTCTTTCTTAACCTCTAGGTAAACCTGCATTAAGATTTCTACCAAGGTTGTCCTAGTATCTGGCAACCAAAGGGCCTCTAAGATGTCCTTGACTGAATAGGATACATTGATGTCGTTGATCTTGATTGTGGCGTTTCCTTGCTTATTTTTCTAGAAGAGGCATGTATTTTCCATGTATCACTCCCCACTAGACATGAGGATAGGCCACATGGGAGAGGCTTGTAGCTGAGCTTTTACCTCTTCTAGTTCCAAGTACAAGAAGGGACCAAAGTTAAGTTCTTGAAAAACCAAACTTTTAACCTCCTTAGTGTTAATTTAGCTTAAGTAGGCCTTAGTCAAGGTGACTTCCAAGTCCATTTCAAGCCTAGGCATCTCATCTTGTTATGACTAGGTTTCAGCTATTAGAATTTGGTGAATAGATTCCACTTTGGACTCCTCCCTAAGAGATCCTATGGAATGTGTTTTAGCTACTTCTTCTTAAGCCTACTGTAATAGTTGGTTCCTTTCCCTTCTTGGTTGATTATCCCTTGGTTGGGATGGTCCTCCATCCTATAGTCTTTTAGATCTTAGTGCCATTTGTAATCAAAACATAACCAAGGATTAGCTTTTGATGTGTAACTTAGAACACTTTGATACATTGTCTCCTTGGCTTGTTACACTTAGGCTAAGTTGTGATTATGACAGATTAATTATTTTAACATTATTTTATTTGAATTGCTACTAGAGTTCATTGGTAAGGTTTAAAGTACATGAGTTAGTGATTTTTAATATTATTTTATTAGTTAAACCTTGTGGAATTCGAAAAAATTTTATGTCAAAAACCTATGGTTTGTGGTTCCCACGATGTAAAGCTCACCTTCGGTAGCTACAGGATTAAAAAAAGGAGTGATTTGGACAAGTTGTATGGAAGATATGGGCTTAGGAAGGCTCTCAACTCAAAAAACTACAAAACTCCTTTGGTGTTTGTGAGTAAATGTGAAAAAATGGCTAAGTGTTGATGCATATATATAGTATTTTTATGCTACATCAAGGGGGATGCATTGATGCATTGGGCTGCATTAACGCATCGAGCTATGTTAATGTAGCCAAAAATCAAACTTTTTTCACATACAAAACTATTAAAAAATAAATAGGTTTTGTATAAAATTAGAGTCTAGAGGAAGATGAAAAAGCTTGGATTAATGGAAAATTCTTGAAGAGGGCTTGGAAGACATGACAAATGGAGATTTTTAGGAGATTAATGTGCCAAGGAGGGTAAAAAATTGATGCATCATGGGGGGAATGTAAGGTTTGAGAGTGAAATGGCTAAGGAATAAGGACTTGAACCATCCTAACCAATGAGTATGCAAGTGGATCCTCTTCGTAGTAGGCTCATATTCTTAATGCCCTTGTATGCCTTCAAACCAAGGAGTTAGTGGGCCCTAAGGATGATTAATGGTTGTGGATCATCAAAGACAAAATCATCAAAGAATTCATCAAAGAATTTAAATTTTTTACAAATGAACCTATCAAAATAATTATAAAAAGTAGTGAGGTGGTTTATGGAAGGAATTAATGGATGAGAGAGAGTGTTGAATGAAGGTCTCCATGGTGGTCACATGAAGTCCCTTATGGAAGATGTGATTAATTATGACCTGAGAACTTCCTTGCTTAGTTCAAATTAAGACCATCTTCTTCAAGTGACATGGCATTGACACTTGATACCATTCCACCCTCCAAGAGATGAGAAGATCCCCACAGACCAATCACCATTACTAGAGAAGAATAAAAGAGAAGTAGAAAGTGAAAAGGGCCTTAGTTAGAGGGATGTCTTCAGGCATGGGTAACATATCTTTCCAACCTTGTAACCAGTGCTTGTAGCCCATTATTATGTCTAAGGGGTGTGCTTTGAATTCCCATTGTTATTATTTTTTTATGTTTTTTTTTTCAAATGGAAACCACACCATGCAAAGATATTTCTTCTTGCTTATTAGTCTACCATTGAATGGTGAGAAGTCCATGGAAATACTCATGTAACTTAGATGATAGGCAAGTGAAAAAGTGATAAATCCCTTTGAAGTCACACCCTTATCAATCCACTTAATTCATCCCCAAGTTTGGAAAGTACAAAGATCACCAATTTGTTATAAGTTTTTATTAATAAAAGATCACATATTTCAAAAATGAGGAAACACCATAGAGTTGTATGTAGTGGTGAATGATGTGGACTCATTGCCTATTATCATGAAAAGAATCAATGTCCCATTAGTAAATGTCAAAATTCTAAAATGAGATCTAGTCACTTGTAATCAAATAAATAATTAAGTTTCAAACCACCATCAATAAGTAGTAGTTGTTGGCACAAAGTCTTGATGGAAATAAATAAAAAAGGGAAAGATGTAAGAAAAATTCTAAATAAAATAAAGCAAAATAAGGAGAAATAAATAAAAATATATAAAAAATTGTAAAAGACCTAAGAAAATGAAAAATGTAGTAAATATGGTGTAAAAAAAAAGGTTAAGAATTAATAAGCCACTTTATAGGATCTTAGCATGGATGGTTATCTCCCCCACAACTAATTTGGAAGAGGAAGATCTAAAACTTTAAGTATGCATGCCTATCAAGTGGTTCAAGAAAAGGCTTGTGTTCTTGGATGTTGACTAGAATTCTTTTACTTGGCCTATCAGAATGGTATATGGTCATGGCCCAGGCTGAAAAGGTATTATAGATAATGTAAGTTCCCTTCCATAACATTTGATGGTTTGTTTGTTGAGGCACATGCATGGGGTTCTAGTAGTGTACCTTATCTCCTTGTTGGAGCTTTACCTTCCTAATCCTAAGGTTATAACATTGTGTAGTATGTGCATCATGCACTTCATTCGTTAAATGTATTTCATTAGCAGTAATTAGTGCATGTGGCATACCAAACATATTTACCACATTTGGTTGTATAAACCAGGCTACTGTAGATGATGTATAGTCGATGATGGCTGTAGCTTCTACCCCTTTAGTACAATAGTCAACAATCAGCCTCATTTAATCCATGCTTTCTATGTGAGAACTTGTGAGGCTATTGGCTAGTTCCATGCACATTATTGATTTAGCCTCATTTTTGTTATTAGCCATTAGGTGTCCTTCTACTTAGTAGCTACTATGTATAGGCACCTTTGAATTTTAGTGACATTAGCACATTGACTACATGCTTCAAGGGATGTGCTCTTTATAGTCCATAGTCTTTGCATGTAGTGGCAAACTGTGTGTACTATATGTGATGCATGGAACATGCTTTTCTCAATCTTTCCAAATTCATTCTCCTTGGAAATTTTCAAGGATACATCTTGGATTTCCAACTATGCATCAATTGTACTCAACCATGCTCTTCCCATGATAATAGGAAAGTCATCCTTAGCATTCTCCACATGGATCACTAGGAAATCAATGGGATATGATCACTCACAAATGGTGGTCACAATGTTTTAAATGAGGCCCAAAGGAATAGTGATGGATTAGTTTGCTAGTTATAATCTTATATTGCATTTTTTCAAAGGAAGTAGGTTCCAGGCTTTGTACATTTCTTTAGAAATCAATTTGACTTCAGAACTTGAGTCTAAAAGAGCTTTATAAGGTTTATTTCTGACAATTTAGAAATAAATATCCTAGGATCAGATCTCTTCCTAGGAAGGTGGCCAACCTTAATCCAATTAATGACCATGTGGGTCAACATGGTGGTGTGCAAATGGGGAGTGTTTTGGTTTAAAAAAGGATCGATAGGTATTGCAAAGAAGGTAGGAGTAGGGTTGATAGCCATAGGTGTTTGTGAGGGCTTTGTGGAACTATTAGTTCTAAAGAAGGATCTTTTGTATGGCTTAGCGTCAGAACGACTCAATTGAGGAGGTAATTCTAAGTTTACAACCCTCATGAGGTTTCTTTGCTATGGTTGTGTTACGATCTTAGCCCACATAGATGAAGCAGGTGGAAGAGGAGTTATAGGTGGAGGTGCAGGAGTGGAAGAGTGGGGAGGAGGAAAGTAAAAAAATGGAAACTCTGTGCTTGCTGATGATGCTCTTTAGTATTTAGAAGTATATTAGTGGTGCTAGAAGAAAGTGTGATTGGAAGAGTCATGTGGAGAAATGAACTATTGAATGTAGTACTCATATGAATCTAGTTGATAATAAGGATATTGTTGCCTTGGCAGTGGCATCCCTCATGACTATGAGTGTTGCCACTGCTAATATTGCTCATGGGGTTGAGGTGGTGATCCAATCAAATAATAAGTTTGGTGGTGGAATTGTTGCTGATAATTGCCTTATAGATAAAGCAACCTCCTGGGCGCTTGTCATTTTGCAAATTTGGGATTTAAAGTGTACACCCTAGATTCCTATAAGTATGACACAAAAGGGTAGCATCCCTTGGGATGTTCATATTGGGATATGTTACATTTGTTATCATTTGACTCAGAATCTGCAAACCCCTCAACTACTATAGCCTTGCCCTTATTCTTATAATGGTCACATTTAGCCTTTGTTTTCTTCCTTCTATCATGACCACTACCTCCTTGATCTCTACTGTCTTTTGCAATTTTTAGAGTAGTTTGAAATTTCTTGTCTAAGGAGACCCACATTTTATCAACCTTAGTTGATATTTTAGAGATAGGCTTTTCTATCAGCAAGGTTTTTCTTTGCATCATTTCATCAAGTGATGCCTCCTCCTCATTGTCATAGAAATGAACCTTCCTCTTGTGGAGAGAGGGATCCTTGTTATACTCCTATGAACATTCTCATTTTTTTAGCTCATCCTATTTCTTAGCTACTTACTTGATAACCCTTTTGATATGATGGACCCTTAGCTTAGACAACCTTCCTTGGGCATAGACTCAAAGAGTTCTCCTCATTGTAGTTTGGAGCCCATCAATGATGTGGTGCAACTAATCACTTTGAGAATAGTCATGGCCTGAGTGTTAGTGCAACAAGGAGTAGTACTTATCCATGGCTACATCCAAGGATTCATGAGCACCCTATTTTCATCCTTGGATTTTTCTTCTCAAGTTGGACACTTGGGAGTATATATGATACTTGTCATTGAATAGTTCAAGCATCCTACTCCATCTTTGAATAGATTCTGGTTCCAAGGATTGGTACTAACCTTTAGCTTTTTTGATGAGTGTTCACAAGAATAGTTTTATATTTTTTTAGTCATCCTCTATGTTCTACAAGGTACAAACATTGTAGAAATATCTCAAATGATTTTGTGGATCTGAATTATATCCTCCTTCAAAATTAAGGATATTTTTCATATCCAACCATTTGATTCAACTATCCTTCACATGCCTAGTTGGTATCTTTACATCCTCTACAATGTTCAACATGTTTCTGGGTTCTTGCAGGGGCTCATCATAGTTATAGCAATCTTGGTGACCCTTATCATGGTCATGATGCAAATGATGAGTCCTACTATCTCTCCTTTCTCTATTTTGATCATCTCCTTGTTGCTCATGCTTGTGGTCTTTGTCATTATGGTGGGATCTGCAATCATCTCTATCCCACTATTTACTTCCATCACAATTTTTGCTACATTTGCAAATCCAATTAGAGTTGGAGTAGAAAGATGATGAAGAGGAAGGAGAGTTGGCACTAGGGTGATGCCTACTACTTTTCTTCTTTGGTCCCTACCACATTCACCATGTTTGTTCTTGTCTTGATGCTTGTCTTCATTCTTGCCTTGGCTACCTACTTTTGAGGTCCTTTGATCTTGGGATCCACTCTTCCAAGAACTAGGGTTGTTCACAGTGCATTTCAAACACTGATTATGGGTCTCCTCATCAAAGAGAGGGGAAAAATCAATGTATTGAGAGGTCCCCAAAAAGAAGTCCTTGTCTTCTTTGTGTGTTTGTAAGAACAAGTAGGTATGGCCCTATTTTCCTTTTGTGGTATCATATTGGGCTTCCATTTGCTGATGTTTTCTTTAGAGTTCTTTTGTGGGATGATAATCTCAGTAAGCATGATTTTGCACATTGTACTTTGAATTAAGTCCTACAATGTCCAACCTGATAAGATTGTTCAACAACATTGTAGAGGTAGATCGCTCAAGAGGCAACATGATTTTGTCTTCCATGTCCCTCCATCATAGTTGCTCATCCTGATGTAGGATGAAGGTGAAGTCTAGGGTATAGGGATTTGGAAAAGTGCATACCACCTTAAATTATTAGGGCAATGGTGTCCTATGGCCTTCTTATTGTTTTTGATTGGATTTACCTCTAGACTGTGGTGAAGAGTCTTCCCTTCGAGTGAAAGCCATATTAGTAATTGAGAATAAGAATGTGCTTTTGGTATTTTCTTTGTTTGTAATGATGTTTGTGTTAAGTTTCTTTTTATAATGTCTATGAGTGATTTCACTATCTCTTCTAGGTAGTGCACTTAGTTAACTAAAGTCCTTGGCAACAACACCAATGAGGAGCAACGAGTAGTCCCGACACCCAACCATACAAATCACAAGTGTTCACTAGTGATCCAGTCAAATTTTCTGGACTTTAGCTTTCCAAATTCCAATAGCAAAAATAGTGATCTATAAGCATGATCATTGTCTTCTTGGCTACACTTGTGTAAGGATAAGCATATTGTTAAGTGGAGACAAGGCACATGATTTGCATTATTTTTATATTTTTATCTAATTATCCTAAGCGTGGAACAAAGTCATTCATTAAAAATTAATTTAAGTAATTATCTAACTTCCTAGCCTATTTTCTAACATAAGTACCCTGTCCCACCTTCTGTACACATCTTAAATGCATTACAATGCTACTAGGTTACCAAGTGATAGCATTGTTGGTATTACCAAGCCTTAATGTTATGCTTGAGGCAGTCATACTTATGTGTGTTACTTAAGTGTAGTAATTAATTAAGAACATGCAAGTAAACTACATGAATGGTAAATTACATAAAAGTAAACATTAATCTATTTCCAAGTGTTTCAAGGTATATTAAGAATGTCATCTTTATTGCTGTTACATTAATGTGTCCAGGTACATTGGTGTTTGAATAATGATTAGTAAAATTCTTGAATCCTACTATAGACACTTAGAAATTATTCTAACTATGATGGAAAGAAACTGAAAGAACTTAGCTAAGCTATTAACTAACCGATGCCATAAATGCAGTGGGTGCGGGCATTTGTATAGGCATAGCTAGATGCCACATCGATGCATCAATCTATGCATGGATAAGGATGCGTTGATGGACACATGTTCATTGACTCAACCCAATGATGATTCATCAATAGGGTCTACTTTTCAAAAATTAATGCAATGCTTAGGGATGCAACATAAACTACAAGTTCTTATCACCCACAAGCTAATGGTCAAGTTTAGATTACCAATAGGGAGATTACTAGCATTCTAACAAGAATGATTAGTAGGTATATGAAGGATTGGAATAATAAATTTAATTATTCTCTTTGGGCACATTGTTCAACTTGAAAGTTTCCTATAAGTTACTCTCCCTATGAGTTAGTGTTCAGACAGTTGCCAAAACTTCCAATCCAAGTTGAACTCTATACACTTACAATGGCTTGTGAGCTTGACCTAGACATTAATCTAGCCTTTAAAAAGTTTAATGAAACTTAATATGCTAGAAGAGAATCAACAAGTAATCCTAATGATGAATGAAGTGCACAAGGCACACCACCAATAATGTCATGATGCATGAATAAGAAGAGTTAAATTCCAACTTGGTGATAAAGTTCTTTATTGGAATCCCATGCATGTGCCCAAACAAAGTACGTTTCAAATGTTATGGGAAGGACCTTACATCATTCATTCAAATTTTCTTCTAAAACCATGATAATTTACCACCCATTGAGTCCTTACAAATGGCTGCTAATTAACATCTAGAAACTTAAGCCATTCTTGGAGCCTTGAGTAACCAACAACACTAACATCTCTACAAAGAAATAGGCCTGCTTCATTTTTTAGATCTCCTCATCTCAACATTACGATGGGGGAGATGGCCATCCATGCTAATATCTTGATGAGGCTAATCAAGTTTATACCTTTTTATTTTGTAACATAATTTATAAAATTTCCATGTTGTTGAATATTTTATTAATTATTATATATATTTTCATTTATTTTCTTTTTCTTTTTTCTTTAACAATTCATCTAGTCTTATTAGAAATCTTTGATTTTATTATTTCTACTACAAACCTAGAAAGTTATTTAAAGCATCTATCACTATTATGGTTGATTATCCAAAAGACCAATTTTTTGTCTTTGGATTATGTTATTGTTGGTGATCATTTGGGACCATCAACATTTTCCTTTGGTCTTGCGACTAGGATCATGAGAAAAAAATGTGTTCCTTCAAACTTGATTTTAGGTGTTTGCTAGTATCTAGAAACACCAAGGCCCAAATACCTTCAAATAAAATTAGTGGTAATAGAACAAACTAAGCACAAATGTGTATTTTTTTTATGAATGTTGAAATGGTTGGGTTTATTTATGAAAATATAACTAGCTATAAAAGAAATTCATCTAACCCTTGTTGAATACTCTAAGTTATTAGATATTCATATTTTTTCAAGTTGCGTAGTCTATATAGTTCTTATAGTATCTTGCTTGAAACAAATAAAATTTCACCAAAATGCTTAAGCTTAATTATGTAGAAATCTACTCCTAATTTTCCTTAGAGTGAAAGATGCACAAGAAAATTAGAAATAGAGCGAGATTGAATGGATTTTAAAAGAAAAGAAGAAAGAAAGATAGATTTGTATGAAATTTCAAATATTTAAATGAGATAAATTGAACATGAGGAAACACTTCAAAATAAAGCTATTCCAATTCAACCTAAAGTGGTAAAAATTGTTCAAACCCTTTGAGCTTGATAAGAAATTTAGTAAAAGACACTCTTATTAAATTACTAAAATGGTTTGTAAACAATGAAATACCAGCAATTATTTGACTAGTTAAATAGTTAAGAATTACAACTAATAGAGCTATTAGAAAAGATTTAACAATTTCAAGATTGAAACTTCAAGAAAGAAAAACTTTAAAAATTCAAGCTATTTTAAGTTAGCTCAAAATATCAAAGATTTTTTAGACCCTCTAGACTCAAATAGGCAGTTTTATAAAGACATTACCATTAAGTTGCTCAAGATGCTTTTAAAAAGAAAACATAAGCCCTTATATGGTAACCAAATAAAAGTCTAGAATTGTGCAAAAATAGAGCTATAAGAACAATCAAAAAATTCAAAAATAAAATGCCAAGCACATAACTATCTAAACCATTAGCTAAGCAACTAAGAAAAAAATCAGAAGAAAAGAACTCATAGGATTTAAATAAAGCAAGTTGAATTGATGATGTAGTTAGCAATCAATTTTTACAAGTAATCTTCAATATGTCTTCTTGATTTCTCCTCCTTCCCTTAAATTCTACCCTCAAAGCTCTTTTTATAGTAGCTTCTAGGTAGTTACAATCATTGTGAGAAATCAATGTTTGTTATAACCACCATGGGAGTTAGTTATAACTAGCATAGAGATTAAAAAGGTATAGTCGCCAAGTGTCCTATTTGGTAGTTACAACGTCATAAGAAATTGAGGTTAGTTACAAAAATTATGGGGGTTTAGTTATAACTACTTGATGAATCATACATCATTGGGCCACATTGATGGGATGCTATCAACATGACCTTGTTGATGGAATCCCATCAACATAGGGATTCCTACATTGATGGGTACTTGTCGACATGGCACCTTGTCCTCACCTATAAATGTGCACCTAAGCATCGCATTTACGGAACTTCTTCCATTAGTTGTAGTGAAGATCTTATAGTTTTTTTTTCTAGACTTAGAATATTTTTTGAGTTCCCACAATAGGAGTCAAAGAAGTATACTAATCTTTATTTGAGCACTAATGTACCTAAGTACCTCAATGCAAATGATAATAAAGATGAGCTTTTTTGGTCCAACCTTGTAGCGCTTGGAATAGATTAATGTTTCCCTTATGCATTTATTATTTATGCACTTGAATTTAATAAATTTTAGTTAAGTAATTAATAGAAATTAAATAATGAACATAAGTATGATGACTTCGAGCATATGTTATGCTTGGTAATCCTAGTAGTGTCTAACACTTAAGAGCCTAGTAGCATGACAATGTATTTAGGATGTGTATAGAAAAATGGAATGGATTCTTATGGTAGGATTAGTTAAGTGTTAGCTATTTATTAGATTAATTAAATATCAAATTTACTTTGTTTCTAGCACTTAGGTGAATCTAGTGAAAAAGACAAAATGATAAAAATCATTTGCCTCAGTGACACTTAAGCATACCTTTGCATTTCACAAGTGAAATTAGAAAGATAATGATTATGTCCTTGATATTTACTTCCTAGACCTAGTGTACGTGGAGAGCTAAAGTTTGTAGAATTTGACTAGATTTCTTAGTGAATGCTAGTGATTCATATGGTTGGATGTAGGGATTGCTTGTCGCTCTTCATTGGCACTGTTGTTAGGGACTTTAGTTAGCTATGTGTACCATCTAGGACTTTAAGAAATTATTTAATGATGTTGTAATGAACCTTAAAGTTATAATCATTATGAATAATAATAATAGTAATGAGTACACTATTTTTCTTTTCAAACTTCTAAAATAGCTTCTTCTCATAGAGCTGATTCTCTATTGTTGTTAGAGCATACATCTAATCAACAAAGGAATGGGGGGTCAAATTAGCTAGTGCCCAAATAATGTAGAGTGGCATATAGTCATCTTGATGAGTATGTGCTAGATTTCACCTTCATTCGTCATCAAGATGAGTGGTTGCAGTGGCGGGACATGGAGGGTAACATCGGGTTGCCACTTGATTGATCAATTCTTGTGATGTTGCTTTAAACTATTATGAGGTTTGGAATCTAGGGGCTCAATGCTGAATATGTTGTGCAGGACCATAACTATTAGGACCACCATCCCATTGATGCACACCATAAAACAGATTGGCAATAGAAGAGACATCATGAAACATCAAAGGAAAAATGGTTCAATAACCCCTTTTTCCTACTAGTGCAAAAAGAAGGAGAGGATCCATTTTTTTGGGTTCTTAATTCATTAAATCTCATCCCCTTGGCTTTCATGAAAGGGATGTGAACCAAAACTTACATTCCATTGTAAAAAATCCTAGTTTGAGGAAGTATGGATCCCATGACCATGGGGACTCCAAAGATGGAAGTTAAGGCAAGAATGTGGATAGACATGAGGATTATGGCTATGACCAACGAAGAATGGGGTAGTAGGCACTATGTTGGTATGGGCTCTCCTCCTTCTTCTTTACTTTTTACATCCTCTTCTTCCTTCTCAAGCTTTAACTGAAGCCATAGAGGATGTGACTGTGATGGAGGTGATCGGTGGGACAAATATGATCATAGGGCTTGCTGGACTAGTAGAGACTAGGGTTGTGGGTAATCAAGGGAAAACCACCACCACAAAAGGAGGGACAACAAAGGGCATCAGCAGCATCATTGCCAGCATAGAGGCTATGATCATGATGACCCTTTTCTTGGAACAAGGAATATGTTGAACATTGTAGAGGTTGTGAGGATCCCAATGAGGCATGTGAAAGATAGATGAATTAAATAGTTGGATATGAACAATATTCCCAAGATCAAAGGGGAATACAACTAAGATCCATAGAATTATCTTCAAGCCTTTCATGATGTCTGTGCCTTGCAAAAGATTGAAAATAAATGGCAATAGTTAAAGCTATTTCCAAGGATGCTTGATGAGATGCGGTTTGCATAGGCCGCGATATCGTGTACGCAATATCGCAGCCGACGCGATATCGCATCCCCCGCGATATCGCGTACGTGATATCGCATCTTTCCCTACGATATCGTGTACGCGATATCATGGCCAGCTGTAATTTCTATAAATAAGAGGCCGCTCTCCCTCATTTACATCCTAGTTTAGAAGTAGCGAAGTTCTAGCAGTTTGATCCCTCCAGAGTTAGATTTTTTCCCATGTCTGCCCGTAGTGTGGTGATTGTAATTGTACGGTGTCTTTATTTGAGTGTGCCGTACTTGGACACACACATGACCAGCAATAAAGATCGAGATTACTTCATCATTGCAGCATTCACTTAGTTTATTTATTTGTTATTTATTTAATTTTATTTATTGCTTTCGTAGCACGGTGTGAGTAC
>MNCI01011777.1:0-11074 GCA_015680685.1 Gnetum montanum | reverse complement strand
GAGAATAATTGAATCAAAAAATTATGAAAATAAAAATTAAAAAGAGAAAAATGCTCTTAAGAGACTTCACTAGAATGAAAATGAAAAGAAAACACACAAACTTTCAAAAGAATAATGTCTCTCTCTTAGAAAATTTGAATAATAAATAAACATGATTTATATATGTTTGAATAAGTGGGCATGCATGTCCACTAACACTCTTACCACTAGTACACTATCTTTGTGATGAGCGATGAGGTGCCCCTACGTCCAACACTAAGGCATTATGCATGATCTGGTCGAATTCTGTGGACTTATAGTTATCTCATACACTTGTTCGTTGTCTTCCCAACTACACTTGTGAGGCTCAAGGATATGGTTTAAGTGTAATTGAGATATATGAATTTTTATCATTTTATATTTTATGGATGTAATTGCCTACAATAAGAATAAAGGGTAGATTAGATTGAAACTAATGTCTATTGCCTAGCTAGCCTAACACAAGTAACCGTCCCACTTTCCTAAACACATAGAGCACTGCTAAGCTACCAAATGTTAAGCATTGCTAGGTTACCAAGTACTATATGAATGGTCAAAGTGGTCATGCTTGTGTTCATTAATTGTTGGAAATAAATTTCTTAATAAAATGCATTAAAGTAAAAAAAAAAAAGAAAGTAAAATTCTATAAGGAAAATATTAAGCTATTCCTCTCACACTACTGTGCTCAAGTACATCAATGCTCAAACAAATAATTGTACACACTTTAGACTCCTTCTATAGGCACTCAGAAAATATTCTAACTCTAAGAAAAAATAAATTGCAAGAGCTTCGCTACCTTGCTTAAAAACTAAAAACTAAAACTATTCAAAATTAGAGCCCAGTCTTAATATTTATAAAATTTATAAAATTAGGGTATATACCCTAACATTGAACATATGATATTAGATCCAAGCCTCAACATTGCATATGTGACATCATGGCCCCCACATCATGTACTTGATGTCACGGGCAACACAAATCGTGCTTCATCATACCCCCATGACTGAATGAAAACTTGTCCTCAAGTGGAGAAGAAGAGGAATAAGTTTTTTACAATATAACATATTGGGTAGGTATGGGATTCTTGACTGACATGACAAACTAACTAAGATGAAAATAGATATATAGACTCTGAGTGCCCTAGTATATGAAATTACAATTTTTACAACATTGGGTGTTCATGAGAAGAGGAGTGAACACCTTGGAGAATATTGACATCTAACACCTCTTAGCAGAGAGAGAGAGAGAGAGAGAGAGAGGAGATCCTTCAATCACAAATGGTCCTCATTGTGTGGTATGGCTACATCATCCTTGGTAAAGATAGTCCTACTTCTAGTGCATGCTTCCAATGCAATCACAATAGGATCATGAATTAGTATGCAATGTGTAACACATAACTATTAAATGCCCTATCTCACTGGTGGTTATGCTGAGCTATGTTGTGATTGTGGTAGATTGGTTTCTTTCATAGTGTTAGCAGGAAAGCTAACGGATAGGGTTAATTAAATTAAGTGGTCCACCAAATTTGAAAAAGTTCAATACAAGGAAATATTTGAAGAGGTATAAGAATTCACAACAATGAAAAGAAGAATTCATTGAAAACTATTATGAAGATGTGTAAAATTACATGTCATTGATGGGGTAAACATAAAAGAATTTGATTGTGAAAATGTCTAAGGATAAAGAACTTAACTAACCCAACCAAAACATATGTAAGTGGGTCCTTCCCAAAGCAAGTATAGGACTTTTATGCCCTTGCATAACTTCAAACTGAGTCTATGGGCTCTGTGGATGATTAATGATTATAGAAGGTTAAGTACAAAAACTCGGAAGTAACTAACTAAGAATTTCAACATATTAAACCAGGACATTGAAAAAAAACATGAAACTAGCAGTGAGGTGGAACATGAAAAGCATAGATGGATAAGAGAGGGAGGGTGGAATGGAGTTCCTAAGTATGATCACATGAAGTCACTTATGGATTTTGTGGTTAAATATCTTGATAGGATCCATCCTTAGTCTAGACCAAAACCAACCACTTTCAATGACTTCGCATCAACATTCTAAGACCAATTCATTCCTTGAGACACAAGAGTGCTCCCACAAAACAACCATTGTTCCAAATCGCATAACCAATGCTTGTAGCTCATTTATTCTATCTAAGGGATGTTCTTTGAATTCTCATTATGTTTTTTTTCCCTGAAATGGGAACCATACCATGCAAAGACACATGCATTTATTTTGTCCAAGGGGTGTGTTTTGAATCCTCATCTTCTCTTTTTTTTTCCTTCTTTTTCTCTTGATGAGAACCACACCATGTGAAGACACATGCATTTATTTTGTCCAAGGGATGTGCTTTGAATTCTTATCATTTTTTTCTGATGAGAACCATACCATGCAAGGACATATTCAACTTCCTTTATTGATTGGCATGGAACAATAAGAAATTCATGGAAACACATATGCATCTAGGAAAATAGAAAAGTACATAGAATATTGAACCCCCTTGAAGCCACACTCTATTAAAACCTTTAAATCCTTCCTAATTCTAGAAACTACCAAGTCATAAATTTATTAAAGTTTTATTAATGAAAAATGGACTGTACATTTCCAAAACAAGGAAAACCATAGAGTGTGTGGATGGGTGGTTGTTGTGGACTTATTGCTTGTTACATGAAAAAGAAACCATGTCCTAATTATCCATAATAAAATTCACAGCTAGAAACCAAACACCAACAATTAAATAACAAAAATAGTACATACCACCATCAAGTAACACATTACCAATGTACCTGCCACTTCTTAACAAAAAGTTAGAAAATCACACCAAATAAAAGAAAATATAGAAGAAAGTGTAAATTATTCAAGAAATATCAAATGTACTAACGATGGTGTAAAATAAAAAATTAGAAAAGATTAATAACATAAAAATAAAAAGATGTAAAACAAAGAACATGTAAAAAAAATGTTGGAAAATAAAAAATGTGTAAAACAAAAACGTTGAAAAATTGAGGAAATACTTGAATGGTTAGCATGGGTGGCCATCTCCCCCATGACTAACTTGAAAGGAGGAGATTCAAAATATGGAGTGTGGTTGTCCATCTGATGAGGTTATTGTTGTATTAGCTAGCTTATGCTTATGAAAGGTTTAATTTGTTGAATTTTGACTAGGTATTTCTTGTTTGGGCTCTCAAGTTTATAGATCATCATGGCCCCTAAAGAAAAAGTCTCATAAATGATGTAAGATCCCTCCCATAATGTTTGGAACTTAGTTCATTGAGGTACATATGTGGGGTTCCAATAAAGAACCTTGTCTCTTAGTTGAAATTTAACTTTTCTAATTTTTAGGTCATGATGCTTTTTGTTATAAGCCTTGTGCAACTCATTAGATGATAAGGCCACTAATCAATTTTTGTCTAGCAAGTTGAGATTCATTAGCTTTTCCTTTTAGGCTAGACTTAAGTCAAGGTCAAGGTCACAAGCTATTGAAAGTGTACAAAGTTTAGATTGAATAGGAAGTGTTGGTAGTTTTCTGTACATAAACTCATAGGGAGGGTAGCCTATAGGAAGTTTCCAAGTTGAGTGGTAGGCTCAAAGCACATCATTCAGTTTTGTGCTCTAGTCCTTCCTATACTTTCTAACAATTCTTATCAGTATCCTTGTGATTTTCCTATTAGTAACCTTATCTTAACCATTAGCTTGGGGGGTGGTAAGGTTTTGTGAGTTTGTGTTCAACCCCCAAGCGTTGCATGAGCTTCCGAAAAGTAGTGCTTGTAAAATGAGTTTCATTGTTATAAATTAATGCACGTGGCACACAAAACCTATTTATAATGTTTTCTTGTACAAACCAAGTAGCAGTAGAATATGTACAGTCGATGACGGCTACTACTTCTACCCATTTCATACAATAGTCAATAGCGACTATAATGTACACCTTTCCAGTTGACATGGGCATGATGGGACCCATGAAATCAATGCCCCAAATGTTGAATGGTTCCAATGGTTGAATCCATTATTGAGATCACTTCATTTGAGTAGTCATTCCATCATCCCATTGGCATCATTCACAAGAGTGGATGAAATGGTGAGCATTCCTAAAGAGTGTTCGCTAATAGTACCCTACCATCATGATTTTAATGGTCATGCATCTCCCAGCATAGTGTCCTCCACAAGGACCTTGATGAGCATCCTAGAGCACGTGTAGTTGATTAGCATAAGGGACACACCAACAAACTAGGCCATTAGTGCACACCTTGTAGAGGTATCCATTGATCTCCATGAAGTTCTTTACCTAGTGAAGAAACTATTGTTTCCTCTGGTGATCCAACCCTTGTGACATCTCTTGAGTGAGAAGATAGGTGAGAATGTTATCATACCATTTTGGCTCATTGGGCATTTGTTCATTTATTGCTCTGGAAAAAGGAGTCCATTAGGAAACGTATCAGATAATGGGTTTTCGTCCTCTTTGTCATCCCATTGCAACTAAGACAAGTGATCAACAACTACATTCTCAATTCCCTTCGATCTACCATTGTAAGATCAAATTCCTATAAGATCACTAGCCACCATATGAAATGGGGGCTTACCATTGGCTTATTCATTAGGAAATGGATGGCACTATAGTCTGTGTGCACAAACACCTTATATCAAAGCACATGATGCTAGAACTTCTCTAGAGCAAACACCACTGCCATCAATTATTTTTATGTAGTGGTGTAGTTCAATTGTGCATCCACAATGCTTCAGCTAGCACAGTGGATGTAGTATGGATGTTTCTTTTCATCTAACTAAGTCAATACAGCTCCCAAAGCATAATTCAATGCATCCATCATGATGTGAAATGGTTTGGAGCAATCAGGTGCTTGTAGAATTGGAGTTTCCACAAGCCCTTCTTTCAATTGCTGGAATCCTTTTTCACATTCTAGTATCTAAAAAAAGAAGCATCTTTCTTAATTCAACTAATGATTTTACAATCTTAGAGAAATTCTCTATGAATCACTGGTAGTAGCCAATGTGTCCAAGAAATGACCAAACATCTTTAACTATTTCTGGCTGGTGGGTTATTCCTTAGATAACCCTTATTTTTTTAGAATCCACCTCAATTCCTACTTGTGATATTTTATGTCCCAATACAATGCCATCCTAGACCATGAGGTGATTTTTCTACCAATTGAACCACAAGTTAGTTTTAACACATCCTTTCAACACTTTCTCAAGGTGGTTCAAGACTTGCTCAAATGTAGCTCCATAGGTGGAGAAGTCATCTATGAAGACTTCTACACCACTACCGATCTGCTATTGAAAGATGCTCAAGACCAAGCATTGAAATGTGGTAGGAGCATTGCATAGACCAAACAACATCTTATGATATGCAAAAGTCCCCTAGGGACTTGTGAACATTATCTTCGCTTGGTCCTCTAGTGTAATTTGAATTTCGTTATAGCCACTATAATCATCTAGGAAGCTGTAGTAGCAATGCCCTAATATTGTGTCGAGCACATGGTCAACAAATGGCAATGGAAAGTGATCCTTAAATGTTTCCATATTCAGTAGCCTAAAATTGATGCAAACCCACCAGTTACCACCTTTCTTTGGTACAATTATGAGTGGAATAACCCACTCTCTATTCGCAATGGGATAAATGAGCCCCATCTTAAGGAGTTACTTGATTTCCTCCTTGATAATATGGTTTAATTTGGGGTTCAACCACCTCTATGGCTATCATTTTTTCTTCATGATGGGGTCAGTGTAAATGTGATGTTAGCATACCCTAGGATCAATCCCTATGAATTTAGGATATGAGCAAGCAAAAGTTCTTGACCATCTTTGAACTACTTTTAGTAGCATCTCTTTCTGTTTTGGAGCAAGTCTTGCATTGATTATAACTAGCTTCTTATTTTTCAAAAACACATATTCCATTCTAGCTAATAACATTTTCAATTCAACAAGATGTTGCTTAAAGTTCTCAGGAATTTCCAACTCTCCCCAATAGGTATCATCATTTGTATCATTGAAGAGTTGGTGATGAACTTACTCTAGTTCATCCATGCTCATGACATATTCACATGTCAAGCTCTTAGCTAGTTCCATGCATAGTGTGTTGCTTTATGAATCAATAGTTAGCCACTGTATGCCCTCTTTTTTTGTGGCTACTGCGTACAAACACCTTTGAATTTCTATTTCTAGTGCATACTATTTACATGCAGAGATGGATGCTTGCTTGAAGATCCAAAGTTTTTGCACACAACAACATCCATTATTGCTATACGTGATGCATGGAACTCTCTTCTTCTCGATCTTTCCAAATGCATTTTCTTTAGATATTTTTAGGGAAAGATCCATGATGCTCATTCTTGCATCTACGGTGCTTAACCATGCTTTTCCCATGATGATTGGGAAGTCCCCTTTATAGTTTTTCACTTTGATTACCAGGAAGTCAATAGGATAAGACCACCCATAGATAGTGGTCACAATGTCTTCTACCAATCCTAATGAAATAGTGATGCACTGGTCTACCAATTCCAATCTGATGTTGCTTTTCTTAAGAGGAGGTAGGTTCCAGGTAGTGTCCATCTCATGAGAAATCAAATTAACACCAAAACTTGAATCAAGAAGAGCCTAGCATGATTCATTCTCAACAATCTAAAAATAAATTAGAGGACTTCTAGGAGTAGCTAATTTCCTAGGAAGGTTTATTACATGAATCCAATTAGACATTATGTTAGTAAGCACTACATTATGGATCCTTAGCAGAGTTTGGTTTGAAGGAGGCCTAGAGGAACTAGATATGGAGGAAGAGGCAAGAGCAGGATTGTCAACTGTAGGTGTAGGTGAAGGCTTAGGTGGACTACAAGGTTGAAAGGAAGGTCTTTTCTTTGATCGTGCATTTGAACCCTTTGATTAATGATTAGGTTGCAAATTAACAACCCTTGTAGCATTGCATTATTATAGTTGAGCGGGCAATTCACCCTGCATTGGTGGAGTAGGTGGTAGTTGTGCAATTGGAGGAGGAGTGTGTGTAGGGATGGGAGGAGGATAAAAATAGGAGGCAACGTCCCCTCTTTCATGTGAAGATGGAGTTTGATAATAGTTAGAAGGGTGGTAGTAAGGCTATAACTAAGAAATGTAACTGGAAGAGTCACATGTAGACATGGGTTGCTAAACATGGTAACCATATGGATTAGGCTACTGGTAAGGGTATTGTTGCCTTGGTGGTGCAAATGCCCATGATTGTGGTTGCTACCATTGTTGGTATTGTTTGTATGGTTGTGGTGGAGCTCTACTTGGATAATATGGTTGTTATTGGTGGAACTACCTGAGATTACCTTGAGGATAAGACAACCTTCTAGATGTTTACCTTTGTGTAAGTCATGGATGTAACACATACACCCAAAACTCCTGAAGATGTGACACAATAGGGCAACATCCCCTGGGATGTTCATATTGGCAAATATCACATCCATGATCATAATTTGATTCACTATCCACAACCTATTCTATTGTAGCAATTTTGCCCTTACCTTTGTAATATGCACATTTATCTTCTTTGTGCCTTCTACACTCACGATCACTACCTTGTTCTTGAGACTCTTCAATAATTTTGAGGATAGCTTGAAATTGGCTATCCATGGAGTACCTTAACTGATCACCCTTCACTGTAAGTTCAAATTACAATTTTTGAAGTGGCGATGCTTTCTTATACATCCCCTCATCAAATACGAATACTCCTGACTATCACATAATCGAACCAAATGGAAGGATCATGATTGTACTACTTTGCATTTTCTCTTTTTCTTAATTCACCCTCCTCTTTGATGACTTGCTCTATTAACCTTTATACCTGGTAGGCAATTAGTTCTAATAATTACCCTTGGGCATAGACACTAAGGGTTTTCTCATTTCATTACAAAGCTCATCTATAATGTGATGGAGTTGAGCCAATTGAGAATAACCATGGCCAAGGCATTTGTGCATCAAATCATAGTATCAACCAATGGTAGCATCCAAGGGTTCATATGCTCCTTGTTTCCATCCTTGAATTTGCTTCCTTAAGTTGGACACTTTGGATTACATTTGATACTTATCATTGAACATTTCAAGCATGGTACTCCATCATCTAATACATTCTAATTCTAAGGACTAGTACCAGTTCTCTGCTTCCTTGATGAGTGTCCTAGGAAACAACTTCAGTTTCTACCATTAGTTTTCTATGTTTTTCAAGGAACATGCATCTTGGAAAGCTTAAAGATGATTTTGTGGATTAAAGTTATATCCTCCTTCAAATGGAGGAATATTATTAATTTTTAACCATTTGATCTAACTATCTTTCACATGTCTTGTTGGAATTCTAATTACCTCTATGACGTTAAGCATACTTCAGGTAGCAAATAGAGGCTCATCGAGGCCTTAATCATGGTGCCTACAATGCCCTCTACTACCCCTTAATTCATGGCAATGTGCTTCTCTTGAACATATACATCCTTAATCTTGCCTATCTTGATGGTCCCTTTGTTCATTATGGTCTCGTCGATCATTACACTCGTTTTGATTACCTCCATCATGATCTTGCCTTCTATGATCATGGTGAAAGCCAGAAGAAGAAGAAGATGACGAAGGGGAAGAGGAAGGAGAACTAGCACCATCACGGTTCTTGCTACTACCTCTTTGGTGATTACAACCATGGTCATGATTTTACTTCTTGCCTACATCCATGTCTTGACTTGCCCCTCTGGATCCTGCTTTGTCATTGGATCCCTTGTTACCAAAATTAGGATTGTAAACTATGGACTGTATATTCTGTTTAGACCTTCATCATCAAAGTTAAAGAGAGGAGCATCATTGAGTGGAAGATCCCCACTAGCTTGTTGGTACAATAGGAACAAAGAATTGTTAAATCCTTTTCCCTTTGAGCTTTCATCGCACTACTCTAGCCATCGATCTCGTAGGTATTATGCTTCAGTCGAATGATAATCCTTGGCATCAACATTTTCCACAATATATTCTCCATAATGGTCTTGAAGACCACATCATGCAAGCATTTGGTAAAGAATTATAGGAGCAGCACAATCGGGTGACAACACAATGTTGCTCTCCATGCCACGCCACTGTAGTTGTTCATCTTGGTGTAGGATGAAGGTGAAGCTTAGTGCATATCCATCAGGATGAGTATATGTAATTCAGTACTATTGAGGCTTTGATGGACAAGCATTATCAGGATTGGATGGAGAAGTGTTGTTGTGAGAAGAAGACATTTTCAATTAGTGAAATAAAAATCATAGTGTGCTTTGAGAATTTGATGTAGTAATTGTAAAAGAAGATATGACTCTTAAAATCATCTCAACGATTCAAATACTTTCACTAAATCCTAGATAGCATACAAAACAACAAAAATTTCCCCAATAATGGTACTAATGATGAGTGGCAAGGTACCCCTATGCCCAACCATATGAATCACTAAGTTGTTACACATAATTCGGTCGAATTTTGTAGACCTATAGTTATCTCATACACTAATTTCTCTAGGAAGTGAAACAATGTTGAGAACGTTCATTATCTTCCCAACTACACTTGTGAGGCTCAAGGTTATGGTTTAAGTGTAATTGAGATATATGAATTTTTATCATTTTATATTTTATGGATGTAATTGCCTACAACAAGAATAAAGGGAAGAGTAGATTGAAACTAATGTCTATTGCCTAGCTAGCCTAACACAAGTAACCACCCCACTTTCCTGAACACATATAGCACTACTAGGCTACCAAACCTTAAGCGTTTATGTGTTACCAAGTACTATATGAATGCTCAAAGTGGTCATGCTCGTGTTCATTAATTGATAGAAATAAATTGCTTAATCAAAGGCATTAAAGTAAAGAACAAGAAAGTAAAATGCATTAAAGTAAAGAACAAGAAAGTAAAATGCAATAAGGAAAATATTAAGCTATTCTCAGTGCTACAAGGATTGTCAAAAGAGTTCATTTATTCTCATCACATTGTTGTGCTTAGGTACATCAGTGCTTGAACAAAGAACCATACACACTTTAGACTCCTTCTACGTGCACTCAAAAAATATTCTAACTTTGAGGAAAAATAAATTGCAAGAGCTTTGCTACCTTGCTTGAAAATTGAAAACTAAAACTATTCAAAATTGGAGCCTATGTGTGGTATTTATAGACTAGGGGATATACCCTGATGTTAGATCTAGGCCCTGATGTCATGTACCTAACGTTGCAGCCAACAAAAATGATGCTTTTACATGTTTGTCATCTTTCAAATCACTAACCCACTTCTAGCATGTTTTCCATATCTACAACTCCACTAAGACACATCACTAATCATAGCTTCACTACTTGATACACATGCACATGTATGTGCATATTATTTTAACAAAGCTTAGTTTTGAAAAATAAAAAGACTCCTGACCACATAGGCCCTCATGGATACACAAGGTATATAATCTATGAACCTAAACACATAAGAAAGATCATAGAGCACATTATCATCCTAGATAATTTTAAATGAAATGATGAGTAACAAGTGGTCCTCATATTCAACCATATGAATCTATAGGTGTACAAAGTAGACTATATCATAATCTATTGAAGGGATACATTGTACATATAGGAGTAGATCTAGTGGATTATAGATCACTATCATACCAATTCATACTATTAGTGGGCTCAAGGTGTATGGCTAACTATAACTAAGGCATATGAATAATGTTCTATACAACTTGTTTTGCTAAAAATAGAAATAATTCAAAACTAACACTAACTAACTACAACTATAGGTAAGGTAAAGTCCTGTGTGTGATAAGTATTTACTTCATTAATCTTCTAGCTTGTCCTACAAGTTGATCATCCTATAGCTAGCTCATGGTCCTTATGACCTCATTAAACTACCTTATGGGTTGATGATTATCTAAATACTTAACCCCAAGTACTTGCTACTAGTTCCTTAATTTCCTTATGTGTTCCTCTATACCTATTGATGAAACATTTGATAGAAGGACTATATATCATAGATGTGATATTGTAGCTCAATATATGATGTCATAGAC
>MNCI01011774.1:0-42413 GCA_015680685.1 Gnetum montanum | reverse complement strand
TCATACGTGTGATTGGTAGTTGAGCTCTTATTTTCTTTATTCCTTCTTTCAAAATGTCTAATGTTTTGTCCTGCTTCTCAGGTTGTCAAAACTCTATCTCCAATAATATCAATATATTCCCTACACTTTTGATACACCCAGTCCAGCATCTTATTGATCTTTTCCTTGATTTCATCTAATGGTTGTTGTACTGGCAAAGAGGGTTCTTCCCCATTGTGGTAGGTTGATTTCTCCTTTTTGTAATTATGGACCTTTGTTAAGTTAAGATTTTGGTCTCATTGATGTTTTTCAACACTCTCCCATCTAGCCATTTCTCCTTCTTCTTTTGCTACCCACATAATAAGCTCTTGGACTTGATGGATTTTTAGTTCATATAGTTGGCCTTGGGCATACATCCCTAGGGTCTCTCTTGTTGCATCACGAAGCCCATCAATGATATGATACATTAGCCTTTCCTCGAAGAACTCATGGCTTGGACAGTTGTTTAACATTGCATAATATCTTTCTAAGGTCATGCATGTCTAAGGGTTCATGTTGTGCTTGTTTCCACTCTTGGATTTGTTTCCTCAAGGCTGACACTCTTGCGTAGGTTTGATATCTTTCGTTAAAGAGTTCTACCATTGTTGGCCAACGTTGGATTGAATTTGGTTTTAACAATCTATACCATATTTTTTCTTGGCCAATGAGTCTCATAGGAAAGAGTTTAAGTTTTTTCCAACTATTATCAATGTTGTTCCATGTATAGGCATCATAGAAGGCTTGTAAATGTTGTTGAGGATCTAAGTCATAGCCTCCTGAGAATTTGGGAAAGTTGTTTAAATCGAGCCTAGGTAGACAGCTCTCTTTCCAATGCCTACGGGAAATTCGAATAGCCTCATGTATTTGTGTTAGGCTTGTAGTGGATAGTAGGGGTTCATCATCATCAAGTAAGTTGTGCTTTTGTGCATTGGGATGATGTTGCTTTTGTTCATGTTTATAAGAAACCCCCACCTTGGGTTGCGTGCTCCAATCTTCATTGTCATATAATTCGTTGGTTCTCCAATGAATTTCCTCACTAGATGTGGCATTATCATAGTCTTGTATGAGATCCATGGTTATGAATTTTTGTGTGAATTTATATGTGACTTTTTATAATTATTTCTTCCTAAAAGATATATCATTAATTACTGTACAACAACCTTGTATGATATAACTAATCTATATAACTAGCACCATCCCCAGCAATGGCGCCAATGATGAGCGGTGAGGTATCCCTACACTCAACCATATGAATACGAGCATTTCACGCATGATTCTGTCGAACTCCGCAGATGGACTAGTTATAGTATCTAGACAGTTATTCTTAGTTTGTAGTTCACTATCTTCCCACCTGGACTAGTATTAATTTTTCACATATGGTTTAGTCCAGAGTGAGATGTATGATGTGTTTCTACTCTAATGCTACTCTTGAGTATGCTGGAAGATATCTTTAATTAAGCTAAGAGGAGAAAGGGTAAGAGAGAATCTAAGCTAGCCTAAGTGCGATGAGCATCCGTTCTTCAATCATCCGTACACATCTTGGACTTCGTGCACGACTACCACTGGGACTACCAAGCGCAGATCCTAGGTACGCTACTGGGTTACCAAGTAATCACACTTAAATGCTCGTGATTAAGTCATACTCATTCCATGTTAATTAGGAGTTTACGATGAAGAGAGATTAACTATGAAAGCAATAAATAACAATAAAATAAATAATTAAACTAAGTGAATGCTGCAATGATGAAGTAATCTCAATCTTTATTTTTGGTCATGTGCATGTCCAAGTACGTCACACTCGAATAAGGATGTTGTACAATTACAATCACCACACTGCGGGCATACACTAGGAGGAAAAGGGTTGAGAGAAAGAACTACTAAAACTTTAACACTTAAACTAAGAACTGACAAAAGACTAACTAACTCCCTATCAGAACTATCTACCTCTTATTTATAGATGAGGAGACAAGCTGCGATATCATGTACGCGATGTCATGGCTAGGCTATGATATCACGTACGCGATATCACGGTTGATGAATGGTGACTCATCAACTCTAAATGATATGTAGTCCTTGTAGAGTCACTATTTTATTCTAAAGCAGCTCCACTCCTTATGTTGATATGGTATAGTAAATTTCTTCCATGTTAAGCTTTCTCATATACTAACTATGTTTATATATCACAAGCTTTGTCACACATAGATCTAGGCCTCTCCCTTTAGCATAGATCTTGTATGGTCAAAAAATATAGTTCTAAAGCTTGATTTTAGTTGTTAATTGGAAAAACTATTCAAGGCTAGCTTTTGTAGATTCAAAATTAGTATTAGATTCCAATATGTATTTCTAATTCTACTCATTCACACAGCCATGTCTAAACTGAATTAAAGACTAAAAAATGAAGAACATAGGATGTTTGTTGTGAATAATGTATGCAAGACATGAATAAGAACTCCACAAAGATATAAAAAAACTCTAGGAGAAGAGATCTACAACAATATGGCAAAGTGAAGACTACATGGAGCAAGATGAGAACATGAATGAGCATGGACTAAAAGTGAAGGCTACAAACCAAATGAGGATACTCCAAGAACTAGAAAAAAGACAAATTTATGGAAGAAAATCTCATAAGATAAAACCCAAAAGTTGAGAAGACTTCTCCCAAAAATAGTAGACATCTCTATCCTTTAGAAGATGTCTCCCTAGAGATGTTCCAAAGAAGATGTCCCTTTTCCAGTGAGACATATCTCTTGAAGTGAGGCCAATCTTAGGTAGACATCCTAACTACAAAGGAGATATCTACACCAGTTGTTTAGAATTCATTACATGAATTCCAAGGAGTTTAGGCTATAAGAAGCTACGAAAATCTTGAGAATTGTGCAAGCACTGGTCACATCAAATCAATCATTATCTTATCTATATTGTTATATTCTTATTCTTCATTCTAATATCATTTTCTTGGTTGTATGTTGTATTGAACTTCAACAACAAGAACTTCTAATATTAGTTACATCCTTTCCTTGTCTCTTTTTCTTTTTCTTATTGCCCTGCAGGGTTGATGTGCTTCTTGTGAGAAGGCATCCACATTGAATTTGTTAGGACCTTATGGAATTGAGTGGTTTTATAGCATCAAAACATTTCAAAGTGGAGCTTAATTTTGTAATGATTGTGGGATTCTTGAAATCACAATCGAAGCTTGTTGGAACCTTGAAGGATCGAGTGGTTTCATAGTGGCAAAACACTCTAGTGCTGACCTCAAAGCTTGTACAAGGTATGGTACCCTTCAAACCACATTTTGTTGAGAAACAAAGTCAAGAGGTGTCCATGGATTCTACCCTCCAAGTGTGGAAGTAAAAAAGTTAGAGAACCACATAAAATTTGGTGTTTTTTGGTGGTAGGTATAATTTTCATTAATAACTTATTCAAACCCCCTTCTAAGCTCTCGATCGTTAAGTGGTATCAAAGCCCAGTACTCTTACATTTAGTTTTAACGTTCAAGAGTAAATTATGAAGGGGACATCCTACACAAAGCCACCAATGTTGAATGGATTCAATTTGTATTATTGGAAGGAAATAATGCAAGGCTTCTTTGTGTCAATGAAGTTTGAGGTATGGGAGTCCATCCTTGAAGGTTACACACTGCTGATCGATAGTGTAGCAAAGGTCATCAAGCCATAGAGTGAGTGGACATTAGAAGAAAAAGATAAGTTCATGTACAATTCTAAAGCAAAAAATTATTTATATTGTGCATTAAATAAATATTAATTTAATAGAGTATGTGGATGTAGAAATACCAAAGAAATTTGGAAAACCTTAGAAGCTACTTATGAGGGTACATCTATTGTCAAACAATCAAAACTCTTGGTTTTGCAAAGTGAATACAACAAACTCAAAATGATGAAAGGAGAAAAGATAAAAGATTAATTTTCTAGGATAAATGATCTAGTTGTAGCAATTAGGAATATAGGCAAGGACTTACCTAAAAGTAATGTAATCATTAGGATGATTAAAACACTACAACCTATGTTTAGACCTAAGGTTACAACTATGGAAGAAATTAGATATTTTTTAATCTTAAAATTTAAAGAATGGAAAAGTGCTCTCATTTTTATGAAATGAATCTCATAAGTGAAGGAGAAATAACAGAAAAGTCCATTGCCTTAAAATCATCATCCAAAGAAAAGGAACCAGCTACACAATATGTGACCAATGATGAGAAAATAGCTCTTCTATCAAGAAGATTTCAAAGGCTTCTAGCAAGAAAGGGAAGAATCCTCAATCAATTAGGACCCAACCAATTCAACTCCAAAGATAAGGATAGAGGTAAAAAAATTTCAAATTCTAATTTTGATGATTTTTCAATAGAATGTTGGGTATGTGATGGAAGAGGCCATGTAGCCTCCAAATGTCCTAGCAATGATAGGTTACCATAAAAGGATAAGACTAAGATGGACATGAAGAAGACCAATTTCTACTCAAGCTGGCATGATGGAGAACGAAGTGAAGAAGAATTTGATGACACCACCAAATATTCTTAGCTTATATGTATGGCTCTTAGAAATGAAAATTCATTACAAATTTCTAACAAACCAAGAGGTAAGTATGATGGAAGGTATAGTGAATTATGTGAAGAAATTCTTATCCTACATTATTTACTCAAAAAGGTAAAGAAAATATGAATAGAAAATTTTCTAAAATTCATACCTTCTCTTCAAAATTTAAAAGGAAAATCTTAGAAATAAAGGCTAGAATACAACTACTAACCCTGTTAGATGAAGAGAAATGCAATGATACTCAAGAATAAGGGGTTAATGAAAATAATAAAAATCAGCCTAGAAGTGAAAGCTTGGAAAAATCCCCACAAAAGGATAGTGGCACTAGATCAAGTGTAATTAGGTTTGATGACTATACTCATGAAGAAAACACTTTATTTATTTGTAAAAATTATGGATATAAACAAGACTATTATCCTCATATTGGACAAAATACTATTAATGCTTGGTATTGTCAAAAGGAGCCCAGTAAGTATATCTTATAGGATGCAATAACTTGGAATGAGAATGGGATGAAAGTTGAAAAAATCTCTACAAGAATGGATGATACAATAAATTACATAGATTCTCACATCTTGAAGAACCTAAACAAGAAGGATTGTCATACATGATTGAAGACATCAGTAAAAGAACTAATGAAAGAAAACCAGAGGATAAGGAGGAACTCCATGATAGAGGGCCTCATCTCAAACTTCATTAGTCCTCCCTACATCAATAACTAAGTAAGGTAATTCATGATAACTTTCTATTTCATTGCTTGCTAGTTAAATTTGGTTTTGTGTTTGAATATTCTATAAATTCATTTTATCAAAGGAAACATATATATTAATTTGTTAGAAAAATGGAGAAGCAAAGTAGTATGGCTATCTTCCATGTTATCTCTTGAACTATTTAGCTACTTACATGTCCTTAAAAAGCTCTTTTTAAGAGTATTTTAATTTGGATTTCAAGAATGGAATTCCATTCATTTAATGATTTGGACAATGTTTTGTAAGAAAATGATAAAGAAAGGCATAGTTGGATGATCAAGCAAAGACAAATTTTTTATGATTTGTGCCTACTAATTTTTTTATAATATTTTTTTCTATAAATGTTGTTGGATTGCTTAATATTCTTGAATAAGAAAAATTGTAAAAAATTAGCTTCAGGTTTTGGAAATGTTAAAGAAAAAATAAGCACATATATAAGGGAAGATTGGATGTAATAAATTACTATGAAGCATTAATACTTGGGAAGTTTATGAAGATCTTCCCCAAGACATAATTCCTAGAAAGGCAACAAAAGGTATATTCATATGATACAAATTGAAGGTAAATGAGAAAAATGTTTTTGATTCAATCTTTAAAATTTTTATCATCAATTGTGCAACTATCTAGAATTTATTTGAATATATCTCTATGATTATACTACATCATTGACATATAATGAATATACATACTCTTGAGTAATCAAGATCCATATTTATTAATAGTCATCTAAATATATATACTCCTACTAAAGCAATATGAAGTACTCATACTTCTATTCTGAAATTATGAAAGCTTCTTAGGAGGATATGAAAATGAATGGATAATATACCTTAAGATTTCCTTAGATACATGTGATCAAATTGAATATCTTAGAGATTGTTCTATTTCTTGATTTAGTTTTGAAATTTGATCTATATCTTAATAGTTGGATATATATGTACTTGTTTTTCTTCATATGAATGTACTATGCATGAAGATGTATTGAGAAATTTCTCATGAGTTCTTACTTAAAATGGAGATTTTTTTAACTATCTCTTGATCTATCTTTTTACTAGTTGAAATGTCCCACTTTCTTTCTAATGATTTTCAAAAGGAGAAGAATTTAATGATAATATACTATGAATATGTGATTTTGATCTATGTGTTATGTGATGACTTGCAATATGATGATGATCTTATGAATTAAGAAACGTTGGGATCTAGTGGATATATTAGAACAAGTATCATGAGAAATATTGCTATTAAATGATAATAACCTTATGAACATACTTGGTGAATATATTTGAATAGTTCTAACCTTATGATGGTACTAATGCTCTTGTTTCTAGGTTCTTACTTATAAATGTCCTCATTAAAAAACTCACAAGTGTCTTAATCACTTATAAAGTATGTACTGTATTGATTTCAAGATCTACTAACCTATTTTCTTAAGTTTTGGAGATCACAAATAAGGGGAATTTTGTTGACCGTTTGGTATGTCAAAACCTTAAGAAAAATGGAGAACATAGAATGTTTGTTATGGATAATGTATTTTTAGGACATGAACAAGAACTCCACAATGAGATACGAGAACTCAAGAAGAAGAGATCTATAATGAGACAACAAACTAAAAAGTACATGGGTTGAGATGAGAGCATAAATTAGCATGGACTAAAAATGAAGGCTACAAATCAAATGAAGATTATTCAAGGACTAGGAAAAAGATAAATTGACAAGAAATATCCTTAGAAGATAGAACCCACAAGTTGAGGAGACATCTCCTAGAAATAGTAGATATCTCTATCCCAAAGAAGACGTCTTCCTAAAGATGTCTCATAGAAGATATTTCATTTTCTAGTCAGATGTCTCTCCTGAATTGAGGCCCATCTTAGGTAGATGTCTACACTTCAAAGGAGACATCTACACTAGCCATTAGACAATCATTGCATGAATTCTAAGGAGTCTTTGAAAACTCTAAGGCTATAAGAATATACCAAAATATTAGAAATTGTGCAAGCACTATTCACATCAAATCAATCATTATCTTATCTATGTTATTATATTCTTATCCTTCATTGTAATATCATTTGCTTGGTTATATGTTATATTGAGCTTCAATGACAAAGACTTATAATTTTAATTACAATTTGTCCTTCTATCTTTTTTTTCACTTGTTGTCCTATGGGGTTTATGTGCTTCCTACAAAAAGGCATCTACATTGAGCTTGTTGGGACCTTGTAGGGTTGAGTGATTTTGTACTCTTAAAATACTCTAGAGTAGAGCTCAATTTTGTAAAGGTTGTGGGATTCTTAAAACCACATTCTAAGCTAGTTGAAACCTTATAGGGTTGAGTGGATTCCCAATGATGAAACACTTTGATGTGGAGCTAAGATCTTGTACAAGGTGTGGTATCCTTGAAAACACATTTTATTGAGAAATAAAGTTTGGAATTCTATACAAATTCTACCCTCTGAGTGTGGAAGAACCCAAGTTAGGGAACCACATAAAATTTGATGTTTTTATGTGGTAGGTGCAATTTCAATTAGGAACTTATTCAACCCCCTTTCTAAGTTCTTGATTCTCATACATGTGATACTCACATGATCCAACCAAATGCAAGAGCTCTTGTGAAACAAAAAATGATTCTAATAAAAATGTTGAGATGGATTAAAATCCATTTGAGTACACATGATAAAGATTGGTCAAAAATCACTAAGATAGACTAAGTTGACACATTCCCGTTGATGTAGCCCCATCAATGTATCCCCATCAACATATGCTAGGATGCATTGATGTAGTTATGATGACAATGACATAGTCACTACCTATATAAATGTATGTATCCCTCACATTTATGACATTTTTCATTCATAGCCTTAGCCAAACCCTTGTAGTTTCTTTTCTCTAGAGTTAGAATATTTTTCCTCTAAGTGCCTGCAATGTGGATCTAAGAGATTTTATGAAGTTTTATTTGAGTGTCTTTGTACTTGAAGGCATTGGCACTATGGTACTAAAATCAAGATTTTCTACATTCATTTTATTACTTAAAATAGCTTAACTTTACTTTAATGCACTTTACTTTACATGCACTTTCCATTATTTTCCTTAATTAAGTAATTCATATTATTAATCATAAATACATGAGTATGATCAATTCAAGCATAATGTGTTAATGCTTAATACTACTAGCAGTGGATATTTGGCATGACTATTAATATTCACTTGGTAAGCTAGTAGTGTTAACACTAGTTTGGGATGTGTATGGTAAGTGGAAATGGTTACTCCAAATTAGAATAGTTAGTTACTACACTAGTTGATTAGTTAAATATTTAATCATTCAAGCCTTATCCACTCATCTAGTTATTACACACACACACACACACACACATTATTATAAAATTTACATATCATATGCCTTAACCATACATATAGTCAATACATAACTATGGATTAAGAAGATAATGATCTTACAACTTCACAATTCACTATTTAAGAACATTTGTCACTTAGATAACTAAGTCTATAGAATTTGAATGGATCACTAGTGAATCCTTATGATTTGTATGATTGGACATAGGGGATACCTATTACACATTTTTAGCACCATTTCTAGGGACTTAGTCTAGTTAAGTGTGCTTTATATTATTAACTAGTAAAATTATACACAAGCATTATGAGGAAAACTTAACAAATATCTCTCATGCTTATCACAACTATTATCCTAACATACACTTATGTGAATTTTTAAAATGGCTTTTGCTAATAGGGAAGAATCTTCACCACATGGGGATAAATATAATAGATAATAAGAGAGGACACAAAGAACTACTGGTAAGAAGCCACAATAGATAAAGATAATGTATGCTCATCTAAACCACTATTATCTAGACTTCATCTTCATCCTTGATCAAGATGAGCACTTATTTCTAGAGAGATATGGATGGCAGCATCATGTTACCTCCAAAGTTATCTGTCCCTACCATGCTCATGGCCCAAATCATGAGGCTAGGCCTTAAAATAATGAGGCCTAAGTATGAACTAATAAATAATATCTCTAGATACTATCAGTCTAAAAAGGCATAAATTTGAAAGGAAAAATGTATGAAGGCCTGATATGAAGCCTCCAAGCGTAAATGACTCTTATCATCCTTGTTCCTATAGCCACATAAAGAGGGAAAGAATTTCTTTTCTTCATACTCTTAGTATACTAATTCTTGTTCTTTGATTAAGAAGGATACCATTTACCAATGGTTGTAGTCCACCTTGGAGAACCTTGGTCATGGGCAAACAAGATCCAAAAATCAAAGAACCTTAAAGAATAAATCTCCTAGTCATTTAACCAAGGATAAGAAGAATGATAAAGACAAAAAATAAAAATAAGGGGAAGAATTAGGATAAGAGAAAGAACCAAAAGAAAAGACTAGAAGGAACCATTCTATTAGTCATCCTCTATCACCATCCTCCTCATGAGATTCTGAAAAGAGGAGCCACGATAAAGAAAGAAATAGGAAAGATTGTGATCGAGATAAGGATGATAGGAAGATTCATCAAGATTATAGGGATCAAGAGCATTAATGACACAAAAAAGAGAAGAATTTCATCACTAGGAATGAAGGCATAGTAGGCTTCATCATAGGAGAGATCAATACAAGGGCAATGACTATGATGAGTCATTGTTAGCTACAAGAAACATGCTCAATGTTTTAAATGTAGGGAGGATACCCACCAGGCACCAAAAGGATAGCAAGATTAAAAGGTTTGGAAGTTAGAGATCCTAGATCAATTCAAGTAGGAGCCCCTTAAACCTAAAACCTTACAAAGTAATCTAGAATATGCTTATCTTGATAACAGTAAGATAGTAATCATAAATACCCATCTTTCTTAAGCATAAAAGAAGAACCTACTCAAAATGATTAATAAATGGCCAATAGCCTTTGCCTAGTGTAGCATGTGGAAAATCCAATTGTTGGAAGAACTGAAAGTCCCATGCAAAATAGCCTAACCTTGGATCCCAAGTGCTTCCAAGAAATGGGATCCAAGGCACCCTAGATGATCTAGTGGATCACTGAAGAACATAGAGAATGTAAATGGAGAAAATAAAACTACATATTCAATAGAAAATAAACATAAAATTAAACTTTGAATAAAATATGCATTAAAAATGAAATAAAAACCTTTATTAAAATAGCAAAAATGCTAAAAGTATAGTGTTCAAAGAGTATAAATTATGTGCTTAAATGCACAAGAAGCTTGTTTGGACAAAGCTTGAAGCCTATTAGAGCTGGTAGGTTGTATTTTGAAGTTAAACTCCATGATCTAGGTACTCCCCAACCCCAATCGCCAAAAGCATTTTTCTATTTTTTATCTAAATCTACAACTTTTGGGTATAAATGATGTAAACAATGATGTTTGACTTTGGTAGTAATGGGACTATACTAGAAGTCTCTATTACTTAGGTAGATTTCAATTACTTCAAAAGGCCTACAAAATGTTGAGATGGATTTTAGATGCTCAAGGTTAATATGGTGGTATGAATTGCAATAATTTTTGAAATGCAAAAATGTATTAGAACTTAAATAATGTGTTTGAGTTTGGATTTTATAGGCTTAAAGGTTCTTAATTTCATGCTACAAATTTCTACCATGATTGTTAATAGATTGACATGGATTGTAGATGTAGCAAGCTATTATTCCAACATAGTTGACCATTTATGGAAAGTTTTGATACACCAAAGCCATCAAAACCCATCTACATACTAAATGTAGTAAATGGACTTTTGTGACTATGCTAGCTTCATATCAACTATGTTGGCCATGTGAATACCATTAAGAATTATTGTGACTATGTTTGCCATTGTTGGGAAAATGTAAAATCCACACCTCCAATGTTGGCCTTGTAACATCCACAGTAGGTTTTATGGCAATTATGCTAGAACTTGCTAGAAAACAAAAACCAAACATCACCAATGCTAAGTGTAGGTGGTTCCAGCATAGTTGAGGCTATAGCACCATAAAAAATAATGAAAATGCCAAATTTGGTAGCCCCCAAGGCATTTTTAGCCTTCCCAAGCCCAAATATAGACATAACATTACTTTTTTTAGTTAGGATGTGAGGAAATAGCAACTTATGAGGCATTATTTAGCCCCAAAAAGTTAAAGTATGCAAGATTGTATCTCATGGGCTACAAATCTCACATTTACAATAAAATCTTACCTTAAGTGTAATAGTGAAAGTTACAAATTATAACATGAATTTTCATAGTGGTGTTCCATTGGTCCCTCTTTATTGATGTTTTAAGGATTGGCCTAAGAGACATCGATAAAGAATGCAAAACATCACTATAGGTCCATCACCAACATTTTCTCTGTATGCTTGATCTAGTAGTGGCAAACCATGCTAAAGAGTGATTGTGATGATAAGATAAGGTTATGATGATATGATTTGGGGTAAATGTTATATTTGGCTATAAGGAAATGGTCATGAGCATTAAAAATGAGCTTAGATGTTAACATCATGGCTATAATTACAGCAATGACATGTTGAATGATCAATGAGGTCTTTGTGCCTCATGTCATCAAGATAAGGATCACTCAATAATGTTCTTAAGAAATCAATATCTCACTCCAATTTTTCTTAGGCTATTAGGCTCCTCCATTTACATGTCTAAAGCCATAGGTTTATCTTTTTATCTTCATTGGTCTTTCAACTTCTTGGTAATTTGCTTCCTCCTTTTTTTAGGTGTGAGGGGGAAGATGAAAATTTCATTGGATTTCATTGCCAAGGTTTGGTTTGATTTATTTTTCTTGTTGAATGAGATGTGTTACATTCAATGAACATGGCAAAGCATGATGAAGGAAATATCAACTGGTCATAATGCATGAGTGTCAAACATAGGTTACCATTATCATTTAAGGAAAGGAAGGTCCTAATTAGTGTTGCAACTGAAAGCCTGAATTGCTAGAATAGGAACCAAGGATCCTTGATGTAGGTAGTTCCTCAACCTTGAACCCCTAGGGCCTTCATGATGAAAATGGACTTCAAGGCACCCTAGCCAGCTTGGTAGATCAACAAGGAACTTAGGAGATGTAAAACATGAAAATATAAACAAATCCAAATAATTTATGAATAATAACTTTAATTCTATTGAACTCGAAACTCAAAACTTAAAAATTTATTGAGAAGAGAATAAAGAATAAGTTAGAGAAATGTGTACAAAAAATGATGCCTAGATGGGCAAAAAATAAGCCCACTTGTACAAGAGTTCAAAGCCCATTGAAGCCAAGATGATCTGCTCCACAATCCAATTGCCAAGCCACTCTTGATGCTATAGGACTTCCCTTCACTACTACAACCTTGAATTTGCAATATGATCACTATTGTGGGATGATAAAGGGTGAATATTTAAATGCTAAATTGCTCCACATTGGGTTTTGAATCCTAGAAGTGCAGTGTTAATACCAAAATCCACCAAGTCTCAAGGCCTCAATGCTTCCATGCTGGGGTTCAAGAGACTGCAAGTATGGAAACTTGCAAAAGCTCTTAAGTGCTAGAAAATGCCCCATGTGTGGACTTGTGTCTATTCAAATTACTACTAAAATTTGCTTTATTAAAATTTTCTCAACCTTGTCAAAAATGAGAATCTTACTCAAACATTCTAGAACTTTGTGAAAAAAATGTCTCCAACCTATAAATGGTGTTGGAGTTTGGCTTTTATAGGGTCTTTGGGCCATAAATGGGGCTGCAAATTAGCTATGATTAGGCTAAAAAAGGCTACAAAAATTGCTATAAATTTGATGTAATTTTTCTACAACTTAGTTTCCAAATTCAAGTGAAATGGACATTCGGATTTGAAGGGGTTACTAAAAATAGTAAGTGCTTTTCCCCATGGTCATTCCATTTACTGAAAATAGTAAATAGGGCACCCCTTCCATACTAGAGATGAATCTTCTTTGTTAAGCTCTCCACCATGCTTGTTGAAGTGGTTGGTCAACATTGAAGTGCATGACTTGATGAATTTTTCTTCTTGTGGCTTCCATGCTATGGGTTTGGATTTTCCACACTAGGGTAAAACTTTCTAGACTAGAGGGAAAGTTTCCAAGCTAGGAGAAAACTTACCATGTTGGGGGAAAAGTTACCAAGCTAGAGAGGGAACTTTCTAGGTTGGGGAAAAAGTTTCCAAGCTAGGGTGAAACTTTCCAAGCTGGGGGAAAAGTTTCCAAGCTAGGGAAAAACTTTCTAGTTTGGGGGAAAAGTTTTCAAAATGTGCCTTTGGTCACCATGTTGAAGGGGGAAAAGTTTTCAGACCCCCCATCATTCCACATTGGGGGTAGGTGAGATCTACCTCCTTGCATGTATTTTCAATGTAGAAAAATGTCTACACCCCTAAAACTCATTAAATTATCATTTTTGGCATTTCAAAAGGCATTTTTGATCCACCGCCCCCNCCCCCCCCTCCGCCCCCCTCTCCCCAAGCCCAAATATAGACACGAGGTGACGTTTTTCACTTGGGGAATGAGGCTTTGAACACTTATGAGGCATTTTACAGCCCAAAAAGTATAAAGTATGTGAAATGTTTCATTGTGGATTACAAATTTCACATTTATAATGAAATTCTACCTCAGGCTCCATGGGGTGAAAGCTACATGATTAAGATTGGTTATGATATGCAAAATTTTATGGTGTTCCAATGGCCCCTCTTTGTTGGTGTCTGGAGGATTTACCCAAGAGACATTAACAAAGAATTCAAAACACCACTACATATTATAATGTTACAATGCATTGATGACACATAAGAATCAAGCTATCCAAGTTACCAATGTTGCTAGTTTAAGGCCATGGTGGGCCATGATACCAGTTTAAGGCCTTAGCAAACCATGTTGCTAGTTTAAGGTTATAACAGACCATTGAAAGTAGGCTCACTTGTTGATGATCTATCAGCTACTACATCAACCAAGTGGTTCGGACACTAGATCATGAAAATGACCATTTTCTCAACCCAACAATCCACCTAATCCCTCACATACACATGAATTTGGCAACCTTGCTTTTCCATATCTCTCTGCATATAATTCCTTCAAGTCCCCTTCAAACCAAATACTACATAGAATCCATATTTTTATGCTCACTCATGCCATATCTGATTGGATTTGGGTCAACAACCTTCCCAAGAAATTAATTGATGCTGGGAGTCCTTTTATTTATTTATAGATTATTGGGAATGAACCATGTAAAGCTCTTTTTCATTCAAGTTTTAGTGTGAACTTGATTTCTCATGAGATGTATATTTCTTCAAACCTTCCACCCCTTAAGACGAGCAATATTGAATTGGAATTGGTAGACCAGTCTATTATTGTTCCATTGGGACTAGTGGAAGACATTATGATCACTATCTATGGGTGGTCTTATCCTACTAATTTCCTTTTAATCAAGGGTGAAAACTACAAAGGGGACTTCCCAATCATCATGGGAAGGGCATGGCTAAGCACTATTCATGCAACAATGGACATTAAAGATATTTTCCTAGAGATATCTAAGGAAAATTCATTTAGAAAGATCAAGAAGAAATGAGTTTTATGTATTGCATATAGTAATAAAAAATGCAATATTTGATCCATGAAACGAGCATCTATTTTCACATGAAGGTAGTATGAACCTAAAAGAGATATTCAAAGGTGTTTGTACATAGCAACCACAAAACAAGAGGGAACCTAGTGGCTGACCACTAATCCTAAAAGCAACACAAGGTGCATGGAATCTATTGAGAGCTTGACATGTGCTTATTTCATAGGCATGAATGAACTAGAGAAAGTTCATCACTAACTCTCTAATAATGCAAATGATGATACCTATTAAGAAGAGTTGGAAATTCCTAAAAATTTTAATGAAAGCCCCTTGAGTTAAAAACTCTACTTGCCAGCATGGAATATGCATTCTTGAAAAATGAAAAGCTGGTAATATTTAATGCAAATATTACTTTAGAATAGAAACAAATGTTATTGAATGTGGTTAAAAAATGATCAATAGTATTTTCTTGGTCATATCCTAAACTTACACGAATTGATCCTAGGATATGTCATCATCACATCTACACTAACCCAACCATGAATCCTAAAAGGTACCCACAGAGGTAATTGAGCCCCAAATTGAAATAGATCATCAAAGAGAAAATCAGGTGACTCCTCAAGATGGGATTTGTCTATTCCATTATGAATAGTGAGTGGGTTATTCCACTCATGATTGTGCCAAAGAAAGGTGGTAAGTGGTGGGTTTGCATCGATTTTTGGTTGTTGAATATGGAAACACTCAAGGACCATTTTTCATTATTGTCCATTGATCAGGTGTTGGACACCATATCTAGGCATTAGTATTACAATTTTCTATAACCAAATCTAGATCATGCTAGAGGACTAGGCGAAAATAATATTCACGAGTCCCTGGGGGATCTTTCCATATCACAAGATGCCTTTTGGTTTGTGTAATGATCCTACTACATTCTAACACCTCGTATTATGAATCTTTGAGCAAAAAATCGGTGTGATGTGAATGTCTTTGTGGATGACTTCTCCACTCATGATGCTATATTTGAGTAAGCCTTAGACCACCTTAAGCAAGTACTAAAAAGATGTATGGAAACAAACTTAAAACTCAATTGGAAAAAGATTCATCTAGTGGTCCATGAGGACATTGTATTGAGACACAAAATCTCACAAGTAGGAATTGAGGTCGACCTCAAAAAGATAAGGGTCATCCAAGGAATCACTCACTAACCAGAAACCATTAAAGATGTTCGATCATTCCTTGGACACATTGGCTACTACCCATGATTCATAAAAAATTTCTCTAAGATATAAAAACCATTAGTTGAGCTAACAAAGAAATATGCTACATTTTTTTGGACCAAGGAATGTGAAAAAGCATACCAATAGCTAAAGGAAAAACTTGTAAAAACTGCAATTCTATAGGCACCCAACTAGTCCAGATCATTTCATGTTATGATGAATGTATCAAATTATTTCTTGGGAGTTGTTCTTATGTAGTTGGATGATAAGAAATATCCATATTACATTCATTGCATAAGCTAAACCATTATTGGTGCACAACTAAACTACACCAATACAAAAAAGGAATTGTTGGCAGTGGTGTTTTCTGTAGAAAAGTTTAGGCACTATGTGCTTGGATACAAAGTATTTGTTCATGGACCATAGTGCCATTCACTTCCTCATGAATAGGCCAATGGTGAGCCCCCATGTCATAAGATGCCTAGTGATCTTATAAGAATTTGATCTTACAATGGTAGATTAGAAGGGAACTGAAAATGTGGTCACTAAACACTTGTCTTAGTTGTGATGGAACAACAAAGAGGAGAAAGGTCCACTATTTGATCTATTTCCTGATGAACTCCTCTTTGTCAAAGCTATATCTAAAAAATTACCTGTAAAGCCTAATTGGTATGATAATGTTCTCACCTATCTTCTCACTCAAGATATGCCACAGGTGTTGGACCATCAAAAGAAACAACAGTTTCTTCACCAAGTGAAATGCTTCATGAAGAGCAACAAACACCTCTATAATATGTGCATCGATGACTTAGTTCATTGGTGTGTCCCTGATGCTGATGAACTACATGTTCTCAAGGATGCTCATGATGGTCCTTGTAGGGGCCACTATGGTAGGAGACATATAACCATTAAAATCATAATGGTAGGGTATTATTGGCCAACAATTTTCAAGGATTCTCTGCAATCTATTAACTCTTATGAATGCTGCCAATGAGATGGTGGAATGACTACTCAAATGGAGGGACCTCAACAATGGATCCAACCACTAGACACCTTTGACATACAGGACATTGACTTCATAGGTTCCATCACATCCATGTCAAATGAAAAGGTGTACATCATAGTTGCTATTGACTATTGTATGAAATAGGCATAAGCAACAACCGTCACTGACTATACAATCTACTACTACTACTAGATTTGTACAATAGAATGTTGTAAACAAGTTTGGTGTGCCATGTGCATTAATTTCTGATAATGGAACCCACTTTATAGGAACTACCTTTTAGAAGCTCAGGTAACACTTGGAGGTTGAACATAAACTAACAACACCCTACCACCCCCAAGCCAATGGTCAAGCTAAGGTTACAAATAGGAAAATCACAAAGTTCCTAATAAGAACTATTAGCAAATATAGGAGAGACTAGAGCATAAAATTCAATGATTCCCTTTGGGCCTACCACTCAACATGGAAACTCCCTATAGGCTATTCTCCCTATGAGCTAGTGTATGGAAAATTACCAATAATTCCTATTCAATCTGAGCTCTATACACTTTCAATAGCCTATGACATTAACCTTGACTTAAGTTTAGCATAGAAATAAAGATTAATGAATGTCAACTTGCTAGATGAAAATTGATTGGTGGCCTTGTCATCTAATGAGTTGCACAAGGCATTCAACAAAAAGCTCTATAATCTTAGAATTAGGAAATTTAAATTTCAACTAGGAGATAGGGTCTTCTATTGGAATCCCACACATGTACCTCAATGAACTAAGTTTCAAATGTTGTGAGAAGGGCCTTATATCATTTACAAAACTTTCCCTTTTGGGACTATGTTGATCTACAAACCTGAGAGCCTGGGCAAGAAGTAGCTAGTCAACACACAACAAGTCAAACCTTTTCATGATCCTAAGCAAGCCATTGCAACAAATGCCTCATCAAATGGACAGCCATGCTCAATCTTTCAGATCTTCTCCTTTCAATTTAGTCATGGGGGAGATGGCCATCCATGCTAACTATATAAGCAACTACTTAAATTTTCATATTTTTTTTACACCTTATTATTTTTCCAACTTTTTATTTTACACATTCTTTATCTTACACCTCTTTTTTACGTTTTTAATTTTTTAAAAGTTTAATTTTATAACATCATTAGTACATTTTATTTTTCTTAAACATTTTACAATTTTTTGTATATTTTCCTTTATTTTAAATTTAAGTTTATTATTGTGTTTTAATATTAATAACATGCTTTATTACCAGTTGGGTACAGTGTGGTTTGTTTGATGTGAGCATGTGCTATTCAGTTATTTGATTGTTGGTGTCTAGATTCTAGCTTTGAATTTTGTTATTGATAACTAGTATGTGGTTTCTTTTTCATGAAATAGGCAGTAAGTGCATACCATCCACTCACCTACAAGCTCTATGGTTTTTCTTGTTCTAGAAGTATGAGGTCCCTTATTCATTAATAAAACTTTAGCAAACTTGTTACCTTGGTAGTTTCCAAATTTGGAAAGGATTTAAAGGTTTGAATAGGATGTGACTTCAAGGAGACTCAATACTCTATGTGCCTTTCTATTTCCTTGGATGCATGTTTATTTTCATGTATTTCTTACTATTCCATGTTGACCAATAATAGAAGGCTAAATAAGTCTTTGCACAATGTGGTTTCCATACAAAAAAATGATGGAAATTCAAAGCATACACTTTAGTCAAAATAAACGAGCTATAAGCAGTTGTTATGAGACTAGAAATACATGTTACCCCTTCTTGAAGGTTTCCTCTAACTAAGACCCTCTCTCACTTCCTGCTTCTCTTTTCTTCTTAAATAAGAAATGGTGTTTGTTCTATGGGAGCCCTCTTACATTTGAAGGAGGTGGACTGGTCTTAGAGTGGTGATGCAAAGTCACTGAATGTGGTTGGTTTTGGTCTAGACTAAGGATGGATTCTATCAAGTCATTTAACCATAAAATTCAGAAGGGACTTCATGTGACCTTAATTTGGAAGTTCATTCCACTCTCTCTCTCTCATTCATCTATACTTTCCATGTCTCACCCCACTACTAGTTTCATGTTCTTTTTTGATGTCTTAGTTTTATGTGCCAAAATTCCTAGGTAGTTTTTTCTAGGCTTTTATACTTAACTTTTGGTAACCATTAATTATGCATGGGGCCAATGGACTCCTTGGTTTGAAGTTATTCAAGAGAAATAAAGGACATGTGCCTACTTTGGGGAGGACCCAATTACATACTTTTTTCTTGGGTTAGTTAAGTTCCTTATCCTTAGACTTTCTCACAATGGAATGCTTTTGCGCACCTCCATCAATGACATTCAATTATGCACATCTTCACAACATTTTTCAATGAAATCCTCTTTTTATTGTTGTGAATTCTTAAACACTTCAAGTATTTCAATTCATTTGAACTTTTTAGAATTTAATAATGAACCACTTACCCATTTTATCCTATTTTTCAATCTTCCACTAACACAATTAAAGGAATCAATCCATAATAATCACAACCTAGCCAAGTGTAATTACCAATGAGAAAAGCTACCTAAAAGCTATATGTTACACATTGCACACTAATTTGTGATCTTATTGTGATTATAGTGGAAATTATAGACTAGAAGTGAGATTTTCTTCACTAAAGAATAAGCAACAACATCATGCAATGAGGACCCTTCATGATTGTTGAATCTTCTCCCTTGCTCTTCAATTACTAAAGGATCTAGATGTCAATTTTTTCTAGGGTGTTCAATTCTATTATCATGAACACCTAATTTTGTAAAAGATTATAAATCCATACACTTGGGCACTTAAAGTCTCTCTATTCTATCTGAGTCAGTTTGCATATCAGTCAATAATCCCATACCTTCCCAATATTTTGTAAGGAACTAGTTTCCCTTCTTGTTCACTTAAGGACAAGTTTTTATTCAATTGATGAATCATATTTTCTCTAGCTCTGATATCATATATCTAATATCAGAGCCCTAATATTGGATACGTGATATTAGGTCCCAAGATGCAATGTCAAATATCTAATATCGTGAGGTGTGTGGCAACTTATAAATATAACACTTAGGCACATAGTTTGGCCATAAGTTTTTGTCATAGCATAGCAAAGCTCTAATAGTTTCTTGTCCCTAGAGTTAGAATATTTTCCAAAGTGCTTATAGCTAGAGTCATTGAGTGTATGGAACATTATTCAAGAACTATTATACCTAAGCATGGTAGTGTGTGCGATAATAAAGATAAGCTTTCTAATCAAACCTTGCAGCACCTTGGCTAGCTTAAATATTTTATTCATGTATTTAATGTTTTGTGTACCTTCATTTAATACTATCAAGTAATTAAGCTAAATTAAGCTAGCTAGATTAAATAGTAGTTAATTAAGCACATATGTATGACCACTTCAAGCATGCATATGATTCTTAGTAATCCTAGCAATGTTTAACATTTGGTAATCCAACAACATTATATGTGTTTAGGATGTGCACAAAATGTGGGACTGGATACTTATGTTAGGATAGTTAGTTATTAATTAGCAATTAGATTAGTTTACTTGATTTATAAGTTGAGGTTCAACTTGTTGTTAATCGTAGATGAATAAATTATAAAATAACAAAAATCATGTATCTCGATTATACTTAACCATACAATTAAGCTCCAAAAGTGTACTTGAGAAGACAATGACTATCACAGTTAGCTTTCACATCTTGGAACTTGTGTAGTTGGGAACTTAAGGTCTACAAAATTCAATTCCATTGTGTGTGAATGCTTGTGATTCGTATGGTTGAGCATAGGGGTACCTTGCCACTCATTTTGGAGGTATCTATTATGGATATGAATCACTATGTTATCTTTTTTGGATCATCATCAAGTGTATCCTTTTTCTCTATTTCTACTTTATCAACAAAAACTAGCTACTCTTATTCAATCTTATCAACTTGTTTAAATGTTGGAATGTCATCATCATTTTTTTCTTCCTCTACATTTATACCTTTCTTATCTGCATTGTTAGCTTCTTCTAATAATTCATCAATGTTTCAATGTTTTTAAATTTAGGCACTAATAATGTTTTTAAATTTAGGCACTGATAAGACTCAAAAACTTTTAATGTTTTTAAATTTAGGCACTGATAAAATTGGAATGGCTTGAATACATAACAAACAAATCATCATTACATTAACTATCAAGTTTTTATGCATTCCGTTAACACTTAATATAGCACTTGTTATAAAATATTCTAAAATACTAGACATGAGCCATTTTATCATACCATATTTAATATGAAGTCTTATCATCATAAACTCTTACCAAATATCTATTGATGATTTACACAACAATTATGACTATCTCATTCCATAGATACTTTGGTACATTCTTCTCACTTCTCATTGATTGATTTATCTCAAGTGTATTTCTATTTTTCAACTCTATAACATTATTCTAATCAAGTGTTCTAGCTAATTAGAACTACCTCTTAATACTTGAATTTCTACATAGCTCATAAAATTCATTTGAGATGAACTCACCTCCATTGATAATCATAATAGCTTTGATGTTAAGTTCTATTTTAGTTTCAACCAAACCTTTAAATGCCTTAAAATGCTTAAATACACCAAAATTTTCTTCAATACACATTAGCCATGATATTCTAGTATAATCATTAATGATAAAAAATAAATATTTACTAACATTAAACCTAGCTACATCAAAAGATTCACAATCATCCATATGTAATAACACAAACATCCATAGGTAATAACTCAAACTTATCTTTACAATGAAAATTCATTAGCTTAAATGAAGCTTTAGTTTTCTTAACATGTTGGCATGAAAATCATACCTCTTTGAGTTAACTTACCTAAGGAATGCCTCTTATGCTTTGAGCCCTGATGAGAGCTTGGATGTTACATGAGCTTAAGTGACCTAGCCTTTTGTACGATAACATGCTACTACTTTTCTTAGAAATGAGAGTTAGACATTAAGACTACTCATTTAAAGAATTTATATTATTTCTTATTCGAGCAACATAAGCTTTAAAATTCATTTCTTTATTTTCTAATTAATGAGTGGTGAGGTACCCCTACATCCAACCATACAAATATGAGCATTCATGCATGATCTGGTCAAAATCCAAGGATTAAGTGCTTACACACTTACACAGAACAAGGATGGGTTATGCAATCATTATCTTTCCAAGCTTACTTGTAAGGCATAATTTTATGGTTAAGTAAACTTGAGGTATATGATTTTTATGCTTTTTATCTTTTCTCTCTTAATCTCCTAAGTGTGTGCAATGAAAAGATTTAATTAACTAATGTATTTTTGCAGCTTTAATATAAATCAAATCCTAACACCAGCATCCATTCCCACTCTCCATACACATCCCAAACTAGTGTAACACTACTGGGATTACCAAATGCTAGTCGTTACTGGGTTACCAAGTGTTTCACGTATGCTCAAAGTGGTTGTGCTGAGTGTGCTAATTTGTTGATAATTAACAATTCATAACATCAATTAACTATTGAAAGAATCAAATAATATTAAATAACATGAAATTCAATAATTAAGCTATTTTGAATGTTGCAAGTTTTATCATAAAGTGCATCTTTATTTTCGGTCACAAGGAATGCTCAAGTCCGCAATGCTTGAATAAAGATCCATTCACTTTATGACTCCTACTGTAGGAACTCAGAATTAATTCTAACTTTGGAAGGGAAAAACTGCAAGAGTTTGGCTAAGGGACTAAAAACTAACTACGAAACCAAGTGCCCCTATCTCTTATTTATAGCCAATGAGACAAGTTCTAACATCACATGCCTGATATCGCTTCAGCACCTTCGATATTGCGTATTCGATATTAAGGGTTGGATATTAGGGATCCAATGTCAGGGGTATGATATCATGACTCATCATAACCCCATGACTGAATGAAAACTTGTCCTTAAGTTCCTTACACAATATTGGGAAGGTATGGGATTATTTACTAAACAACAACTGACCATGACATGGAATGACAAACTCAAAGTGTTGGATCAACAGATCAACAAACATATTACAGCAATGGTGTTCATAACCATTGCAGTGAAAACTATACATAGATGACATCTAGACCCTCATTTGATAGCTTTAAGAGAGAGAGAGAGAGAGAAAAGAAAATGAGACGCATTACTACTAATGTCAAAATTATGCACACCGTTGTTCATCGATGGCCACATGATTAAGCGTGTTCCTTGCATAAATGCTCTAGCTCTAGTCCATCTTGAGTGCTCCCTCCTATCCTAGTCCATTGTTCATGTGATCACCATCTACACACACAACATAGTCACAAATTAGCAAGGATAGATAAGATATAATGTAATTGATACCTTGCCTCGATATGAAGCACATTGGCTAGGTTGTGGGTATGGTAGATACTGGGTTAGAGGTTTGTAACTAATAACTATCCAAGGTGTAGGGGTGAGATAAGTAATGAAATGGAAAAATTTCCAATAGGCCCCCACAACTAAGAGTTAACCTCTGGTAGCCATAATGTGGAAAAAAAAAGAACAAGAAATATTAGAGAAATAACAACAGTGAAGCCAATAAAACAAAAAATAAAAATGGATGTCATGGATGGGGTGAAATGAGAAATAGTTGATTGCAAGAAATGTTTAAGGGAAAAGAATTAATAGTTGCATAAAAAGGAATGTTAATGGATCCCCCCCAAAGCAGGCTCATACCCTTTATGCCCTAACAAACCTACAAACAAAAGAGTATGTAGGCTCTAGGAATGACATATGGAAATAATGGTTAAGAACCTACCCACAAGAATTTACCAAAGAATAATAATGCATCAACCAAGATATAAACTAATCATAAAACTAGCAATGAGGTGGAATATGGAAATAAATATGGAAAGAAAAGAGAGAATGGAATGGGATCCCCAAAATCAAGGTTGTGTAAAGTCCCTTATGTATTTTGTGCTTAAGGTGACTTAATAAAATTTATTCCAAATCCAGATTCAAACTAACCACATCCAGTGACCTTGCATCAACACACTTGATCAACCCATCCACCTGAAGCAAAAATAATGCTTTTACAAAGCAACTACCATTACAACAAGAGAAGAACAGAGGAGCAGGAAACAAGAAAGGGCCTTAGTTAGAGGGAACCTTCAGGCATGGGTAATATGTCTTTTTAATGCCATAACTAGTACTTTTAGCCCATGTTTTTTTATTATCTCCAAGGGGTGTGCTTTGAATTCCCAAAAATTTTTGATTCATTCAACTTTCTAATATTAGTCTATAATAGAATGGTGGAAAACCTATGAAAAACATCCAAGTACTCAAGAAAATGTCTAGCATAAATGAGTTGGATCCCCTTGAAGTCACACCATTTTTAATCCATTTGAATCTTTCCTTGATTTTAAGAATACCAAGCCACAAATTTATTAATAATTTTACTTAGAAAAAGGGATAATACATTTCCAAAACAAAGGGAGACCATAGAGTTGAATGGATGAATGGATGACATGGACTCATTGCCTATTTTATCAAAAGAAACCATATCTTAGCATCAACATTAAAGGTCAAAGGTAAAAACCAAACATTAGCAATCAACACCATTATAGTCCAACCCACCATCATGAGCACTTATTATGTGATGAGTAAGAATAATTCAAACAAAGTGTAATAGAGGAAGAAATAGTAAAAATATTAACGATAGTGTAAAATAAAAAAAAACAAGTAAAGATGAAAAATATGTAAAACAAAAAAGACAAAAGAAATTGAGGGCCTAGAATCGCTAGCATTAGTGGCCATCTACCCCATGACTGAGTTGGAAGGAGGAGATCCAAAATAATGACCAAGGTTTTCCATTAATAGAGGTAGTGTTAGTACTAGCCATTTTACGCTCATGGAAAGGTTTGGTTTGCTAGATGTTAACCAATAATTTCCTATCTAGGCTTTTAGGTTTATAGATCGTCATGGCCCCTAAAGGAAAATTTTCATGAATGATATAAGGTCCTTCCCACAATGTTTGAAATTTAGTTCGTTGTGGCACATGTGTAGGATTCCAATACAGAACCTTATCTCCTGGTTGGTATTTGACTTTTCTAATTCTTAGGTCATGATGTTGTTTGTTAAAGGCCTTGTGTAGTTCATTGGATGATAGGGTGGCATATCAATTTTCATCAAGCAAGTTAAAGTTCATTAACCATTCTTTCTGTGTTATATTGAGGTCAAGGTTAAGGTCACATGTTGTAGATAGTGTACGGAGCTCAGCTTGGATAGGAAGTGTTGGAAGTTTACTATACACTAACTCATAGGGAGAATAGCCTATAAGGAGTTTCCATGTGGAGTGATACGCCCAAAAATCATCGTTTAGTTTGGTGCTCCAATCTCGCCTATATTTGCTAATGGTTCATGTCAGTATTTTTGTGATCTTCCTATTGGTGACTTTGGCTTAACCATTCGTTTGAGGATGATATCGTGTAGTTAGCTTATGCTTAACTCCCAAGTGTTGCATTAATTTTTGAAAGTTCACACCTATAAAATGTGTCCCATTATCAAAAATAAGTGCATGAGGCATGCCAAACCTATTTACGATTTGTTGTTGAACAAATCGTGTAGCGGTAGATGATGTACAATTAGTAATAGCAATTGCTTCTACCCACTTTGTAAAATAGTCAACAGCAACAATAATGTAGGATTTTCCATTGGACATTGGTGTAATAGGCCCCATAAAATCAATTCCCCATATGTCGAAGGGTTCTAAATGTTGAATCCATTATTGTGGACCCTCCATTCTAGTAGTTATTCCCCCATTACATTGGTAGTGCTCACAAGATTAGACAAAATGATGAGTGTCCTAGAATAATGTAGGCCAATAATATCCTGCAAGTAAGATTTTAATGGCTATTCATTCTCCCAGCATAATGTCCCTCACAAGGGCCCTCATGAGCATCTTGGAGAACTTGTAATTGATCTACATTGGGAACACACCATTGGACCAAGCCATCAGAACATATCTTGTAAAGGTATCCATTGATTTCCATGAAATATTTGACTCAATGAAGAAACTATTGTTTCTTTTTAATGTATAGCCCTTGTGGTGTTTCTTGTGTGAAAAAATAGATAATAATGTGACTATACTAATTTGTATTTGTGGTTAATTGATTGTTTATTACACCTGCAAAGAGGAGTTCATTAGGGAACTGGTCAGAAATTGGATATTTTTCCTCTTTGTTGTTCCATCATAACTGAGATAAATGATCAACAATAACATTCTTGGTGCCTTTACTATTGATCATCATAAGATCAAACTCTTGCAAGATCATGAGCCATCATATGATACAAGGTATTACCATTGGTTTATTCATTACGAACTAAATTGCACTATGATCCACGTGTACCAATATCTTATAGCCTAATACATAGTGCCTAAATTTTTCTAGTGCAAACACCACAGCCATTAACTCCTTTTCTATTGTAGTGTATTTGAGTTGTGCACCAATAATACTTTGACTTACATAGTGAATGTAATAGAGAAATTTTTGGTCAACTAACTATGTAAGTACATCTCCTAAAGCAAAATTGGATGCATCAGTCATTATATGGAATGGTTTGAATCAACCAGAAGCTTGTAGAATGGGTGTTTTTATGAGCTTTTACTTCAAGGTTTGGAAAGCTAGTTCACATTTCTCAGTCCATTCAAAGGGTACATCCTTTTTTGTTAATTCTACCAATGGTTTTACAATCTTTGAAAAGTTATCGATGAAGCATCTATAATAGCCAATATGTCCAAGGAATGATTGGATGTCTTTTATAGTTTCAAGTTGATGAGTGATTCCTTGGATGACCTTAATTTTTTTAGGATCTACCTTCATCCCTGTTTGTAAAATTTTATGCCCTAATACAATGCCCTCTTAGACCATTAAGTAGATTTTTTACTAATTGAGCCTTAGGTTTGTTTCTACACATCATTTTAGTACTTGCTCTAATTGGCCCAATGCTTATTCAAAGTTTTCTCAGTAGGTAGAAAAATCATCCATAAAAACCTCCATACCATTTCCTATTTGTTGTTGAAATATACTAAGAACCAAACATTGAAACATTGTTGGGGCATTGCATAAGCCAAACAGCATCTGCCTATATGCAAATGTCCTCCAAGGACTCATGAATGTAGTCTTGGCTTGGTCTTCTGATGCTACTTAAATTTGATTGTACCCACTATAGCCATTCAAAAAACTATAGTAGCAATGCCCTACAATTTTATCTAAGACTTGGTCAAAGAATGGTAATGGGAAATGGTCTTTAAATGTTATCATGTTTAATAGCCTTAAGTCTATACACATCCTCCATTTACCTCCCTTTTTAGGCACAATGACTAATGGACTAACCCATTAACTATCAGCAATGGGGTAAATGAACCCAACCTTTCAAAGTTGTTCAATGTTTTCTTTAACTACTTGCTTAAGCTTTGGGTTCAGTCATCTCTACGATTGTTGTCGAGGCTTCATAGAGGGTTTAGTGTAGATTCTATGTTGGCATATCCTAGGATCTATTCTGTTTAATTTAGAATATGACCAAGCAAATGCTTTTGACCATTTTTTTATCATCTTCAGTAGTTCTTCTTTTTGTTTAGGAGCAAGCTTAGCGTTAATGATTACTGATTTTCCATTCTTGAGAAACGTATACTCCATACCGATGGGCAATAGTTTTAACTTAAGGGGCTCTTGCTTAAACTCTTCAAGAATTTCCAACTTCCCCCAATTAATATTTTTGATGTTAGAACTTGAAAGTTGACGAGGGACTTGCTCTAATGTATCTATGCTATCGATATAGGCACAAGTAAAGCTCTCAGTTGGTCCCATGCATAAAGTTGAATTGCTCTCTAGGTCAGCTATCAACCACTGGGTGCCTTCCTATCTTGTGGGTATTACATATAGGCATCTTTGTATGTCAGTTATTTGTACACACTAGTTTCATGTAGGCAATGTTAATCATTGTACAAACCAGGGCTTCTGCACATAGTTACACCCTATTTTACTATATGCGATGCATGCAACCTTTTTCTTTTTAATCTTCCCAAATGTATTTTCTTTTGATATTTCTAGGGAAAGAACATGTATTCCTAGGCATGCATTAATTGTACTCAGCCATGCTCTTCCCATTATGATTGGGAAGTCCCCTTTATAGTTGTTGACTTTGATCATTAGGAAATCAACTGGATATGACCACCCAAAAACAATGGTGATAATGTCCTCACTAGTCCTAATGGGATAGTGATGGACTAGTCGGCCAACTCTAAATGAATGTTACTCTTTTTTAGCAGAGGTAGGTTCCAGACTTTGTACATTTCTTGAGAGATTAAGTTAACACCAGAACTTGAATCCAAAAGAGCTTTGCAAGGTTCATTTCTAGTGATTTGCAATATATAAGAGGACTTCCAGGATCAGAGAATTTCCTAGGAAGATGTCTAGCTTTAATCCAATTAGTGATGGTGTGAGTTAACATGACAATGTGTGTTAAGTGTGATTTTTGGTTTGAAGGAAGCTCTGAAGATTTGAATGATGGTGAGGCATTTGGAGAATTAGCCTCTTGTGGTTGTAAGGACTTGGTTGGATTGTTGGTCCTAAAGAAAGGCCTTTTCTTTGATCGGTTGTCTAAACTAATAGTAGGTTGAGGATTGACAACCCTTGTAGTGTTATGTTTTTGTGGTTGGGTAGGAAGCTCACCTTGCATAGTTGGAGTAGGTGGTAGTGGAGCTAAGGGTGGAAGAGGTGCAATCGGATGAGAAATATAGTATGTATGTGAAACATCACTCCTAGGAGAAGGAGTTCTATAGTACTCATGGGTCTAGTAGTGAGGCTGAGGAGCAATGTGACTAGTAGAGTCACATGGAGAGATCGGTTGCTAAAAGTAGTACCTGTATGGGTCAGGTTAACAGTAAGGGTATTGTTGACATGGTAGTGGCAATCCCCATAATTGTGGGTGTTTCCATTGTTAATATTGTTCATTCAATTTTTGTGGAGCTTCACTCAGATAATATGTCAAGGGTTGGTGGAACTACCTTGGGTTACCTTGAGGATAAGATAACCTTCTAGGTGTTTTCATCTATTTAACCATGGATTTAGTGCGTATACCCCAAACTCTTGTAGATGTGACACTACTAGGAAACATCCTTTAGGATGNATACCCCAAACTCTTGTAGATGTGACACTACTAGGAAACATCCTTTAGGATTTTTATATTGGCAAATTTCACATCCACCATCATTATCTGTGTTCAAATCCACAACCTCTTCAATGATGGCAACTTTTCCCTTACCTTTGTTACATGCATACTCAGCTTCTTTCTTTTTCTTTCTCTCTTAGTCACTACTTTGTTCTCTAGACTCCTCTACTATTTTTAGAATCATTTGAAATCTATCATCTAGGGAGTTCCACATTTGATCTACCTTTGCCGATACTTCTTATGCAAATTTTTGAATGGAAAAGGTCTTTTTATTCACCATCTCCTCAAGTGGTGACTCTTCTTTATCTTTTCAAATCTAATTTCCTTCTTTTGGAGGGAAGGATCTATATTGTACTCCTTTGCACTTTCTCTTTTTCTTAACTCACCTTCATCCTTGAAAACTTGCTTCAACAATCTTTGTATTTGGTGGGCTTTGAGCTCAGATAGCCTTCCTTGGGCATAAGTCCCAAGGGTTCTTCATGTTTCGTACCTAAGCCCATCTACGAGATGGCATAGTTGTTTCTTTTTTGAGTAACCATGGCCAAGGCAATGATGTAATAAGGTAAAATATCAGCCAATGGTAGCATCCAATGGTTTGTTTCCTCCTTATTTTCATCCTTATATTTTCTTACGTAAGTTGGACACCCAGGATTACATTTGATACTTATCACTGAATAGCTCTAACATGGTACTCCATCAACAAATAGATTCCAGTTCTAAGGATCGGTACCAGCTTTCCACTTCCTTGATCAATGTTTGTGGAAACAACTTTCATTTTTGCCACTCATTTTTTATATTTTACAAGGCATATGCATCGTGGAATTCTTGTAGATGATTTTGAGGATCAGCATTGTATCCCCCTTAAAATCATGGGATGTTATTTATGTCTAGTATTTTGATCCTACCATCCTTATGGTGCCTTGTTGGAATCCTAATGGCCTCTGTTATATCTAACATACTTCAGGTTGCAAGTAAGGGTTCATCATGATCATACTGTCTATGGCATCTATGATGCCTATGTTGTTCCTTACTCTCTCTTCTTTCGTGATGTGTCTATCTGGAATGCCCTCATCCCCTTTCTTGACTATTTTGGCTATGATCTCTATTTCACCTACCATTATCCTCATGGTCTTGTCACTTGTGATTGCATTTAGATCCCGAAGGAGATGGGGAAGGAGATGATAAAGGAGGAGAGGAAGGAGGACCAACACCGTGATAGAGCCTATCATCTTCTCTTTGGTGGTTGTGGTCTCAGTCGTGATTATGATTAGAATTTCTATCATTGTCATGTGTTCATGTTCTTTTTTTGGACACTTTGTGTCTATTGGTATCAGAACCTAGGTCATGAATAGTTAAGTGAAGATTCTGATACATAGCTCCTTAACTGAAGTCAATGAGAGGAACATCATTTTGCTGAAAACCTTCCAAGAGAGGTTCACCACCCTCGTTTTCACTTAGGACATAAGGGATATCTTGAGACCACTTTCCCTTTAGATATTTGTAATGTCTCTCCTATTGTAGGTCCCTTTGACATTGTGCCTCTATGGGTCAATACTCTCTCAAGTCATGTTCATGCACAATGTACTCTACTTGTAAGTGTTGCATACCAATTTGTGTGAGAGCATGAAGAAGCATGCTTAGGATTGAGCAATCGAGAGGTAACACTATGTTACCTTCTAAATCACACCATCGCAATTGTTCATCTTGGTGGAGGATAAAGGTAAATTCTAGCACATACTCATCGGGATGAGTGTATACCAAGAAAAAATTTTGGGGTACTGGTGGATTATCTTGTGCACTCCGCCTCCGATTGTTCATGGTGTCAAACATAGGAGGTGAAGCACTCTCATAAGAAGAAGGAGACATGATTGATTATTTAGTGTGCAATATTCTTTTTAAATGATTTTATGATAACTAACCCTAAGGGTTCATTCCAATTATGAAAGGATTCCCTATGTCCTAATCAACGCACAAACAAAAAAATCCCCAACAATGGTGTCAATGATGAGTGGTGAGGTACCCCTACATCCAACCATATGAATACGAACATTCACACATGATCTGGTTGAACTCCAAGGATTAAGTGCTTATGAACTTACGTAGAACAAGGATGGGTTATGTAATCATTGTCTTTCCAAGCTTACTTGTAAGACACAATTGTATGATTAAGTAAACTTGAGGTAAATGATTTTTATGCTTTTCATCTTTTCTCTCTTAATCTCCTAAGTGTGTGCAATGAAAATATTTAATTAACTAATGAATTTTTTGTAACTTTAATATAAATCATATCCTAACACCAGCATCCATTACCACTCTCCAAACACATCTTGAACTAGTGTAACACTACTGGGATTACCAAATGCTAGTCGTTACTGGGTTACCAAGTGTTCCACGTATGCTCGAAGTGGTCGTGCTGAGTGTGCTAATTTGCTGATAATTAACAATTCAATAGAAATAACATCAATTAACTATTGAAAGCATCAAATAATAGTAAATAACATAAAATGCAATAATTAAGCTATTCTAAATGTTGCAAGGTTTATCATAAAGTTCATCTTTATTTCCAGTCACAAGGTGTGCTCAGGTACACAATGCTCAAATAAAGATCCATTCACTTTAGGACTCCTACTATGGGCACTCAGAAATAATTCTAACTCTAGAAAGGAAAATTTTCAAGAGTTCAGCTAAGGGACTAAAAACTAAATTCCAAACCAAGAGCCCTTGTCTCTTATTTATAGCCAATGAGATAGGTTCTGACATCGCATGCTCGATATCTCTTCAACACCTCCAATATCATGTATCCGATATCGAGGGACCAATATCAGGGATCTAATATTGAGGGTCCGATATCATGACTCATCACTAATATACATTTTTCATTTGTGAAATGGATATTATAACGTTCTCTTAAAAACTATCCTAAGCTCAGTAAATTGTAATCTAAGCCATCAACAATATAAATATTATGAACTTTAGGGAACTCATTATTAATTTTGACTAAGCCAATTCCTCTTGTCACTCTCTTACCTTTGTCGCTAAAGCTTACCTTGCCTCCATTAATGGATTTACGTATGATAAATTTTGATTTATCATTGGTCATTTATTGATAACAACCACTATCAATAAACCATATCATTGGGTTGCAAGAGCTCTTTAAGCCTAACTAAATAAGAAGAGCTCTTCTATTGATTAGTCTTCAAACTTGGTACCATGTTTTCTTATTTCTTGGAAAATGCATAGTAGCATGGAAATAACACATACTTCCGTATTAATAGAAGTCACTGGTTCTACAATTCCTTACTTTATGACCTAAAATTACATAATTAAAATCATATCCTTGCAAACAATTGGCTATCGATATTGAACCATACTTGATTATTAGAATTCTTGGAATAGGAAGAATTTCTTACTTGTCTATGAGTCCACATGATTGTGGAGGCTATGTTTGGCTTTTATCTTCTAAGTTGATGATTTTGATGAATATGGCTTTGTTAAGGAACTAGACTTGTAGCCAAGACCCTCTTATCATTTCTTGATCATCCATTATTAAATATATCCTTGAGCTATTCTAAGCTACATGTAAACTTATTAAATAGATCAAACATAGCTTGACTAGTCTTAACTATTATATTCTTCTTTAGTAGCCAAACTTCCTCTTTTATGTTTAAATTTTCTTATTCGGTTGACTCAAGCTTCATCTTGTAGCTCTTCACTTCTTATTCCCCTTTAAGTAGTTTGTTTAGTTTTTCATTGATCTTAATCACCATTTCTAATTATTTCATTATCCCTTTCATGTCAACATCATCAACTTCTTCATGCTATGTCTTAATTGTATCTAATGAGCTCAATCCACCTTCATCTTTACATGAAACTATAGTTTAAGATGATCTAATATTTTCTTGTTCACATAAGTTAGTATCCATAAAGCCTAGAAAATCATCATGTGATTTATAATCTTCAAGAATAGTTGAAAATTAAAGTAAGTCTTTTGTAACAACATTAGAATCATCAATTTTTACTTTAGCATGAGTAAAATGAGCAAAATAATTTCTTTTAAAATGATCAATTTCTACACTATTTTTTGAGCACTCTAATTGGCTTTGTATCTTAGCTAATTAAGCTTTTAAATTTTCAAACCTATGTTGAGTGCTTTTTGGCTTGAACCTTACCATTTGATTTTTTTTATTCTTCTCATCTTTCTTTTTATTTGGATAGTGTGCAATTATATGACAAGTTTCACCACAATAATAACAAGAAAATGATTTTTTTATCTTCTTACCACCCTTCATCTTTTTGAACCTCTTGAGCATCCTCGCAAGATTAGTAATCTCCTANTTATCTTCTTACCACCCTTCATCTTTTTGAACCTCTTGAGCATCCTCGCAAGATTAGTAATCTCCTAATAAAAATCAAAATCTACTATTGATGATTCCTTTTTATTGTCATTTATTATAGCTTTGACTTTGAAGGCAATCTTTTCTTTGTTGCCAAATGTACTTGATCCACCTTTCCTAATATCAAAGGCTAAAATAATATTATAGAGCTCATCTATTATTAATCTAGAATGATCTTTTGCTACTTCTATGAATGATACATTTGCTTCAATATATTGGGAAATACAAATAGGATAATCTAACAAATGATGTCCTATTATTAAGTTCCCCTCAAGATGGTCATTTTACTAACAACTTCATCAAGTCTACTAAAGAAGCAGCTAATGTTATTATTTTCTTTCATTTTCATAGCATTAAATTAAGTGCTTAAACTCATCATCTTATAGCTCTTTACTTTATCATCTCATTTATAAATAGCTTAAAGATGCTTCCATATTTCTTTGGCTAATTGAAGATGCATAATATTCATACATATTACCCAATCTAAGTTATAGACCAATGCATTCATAGTTTGGGCATCATGCATAGAATTGTTAATTCCTCTACTAACTCCCTTTTAGATATCATCATCATGAGCTAGAAGATAATTCTTCATCTTGAACTTCTATAGAAAGCAATCCAATCCATTGAACTATGAAGATCTATTAGATGAGAATCCTTGATTCTACACCATGTCTAGAAAAAAATGCAACATATACTATTAAGTCAAGAGGTGTCGACTAGTCTCTAATACCAATTGTTATTTCTTAGGGGTAGCGAAAGCCACTAATAGGAGGATAGGATTAGGGTTGAATAAAAATCAAGGTAATTAGAGTCTAGTAAAATTCATAAATTAGAAACTTAGCCTAGTAAACATTGTAGCTATGAATGAAATAATAAATAGACATAGAGATGATTCAATTGCTAGATTAATAGAATTACTCCAGCATAAAACTCCTCCCAAATCCTAGTGGGCAAGTAATTTTATTAATCTAAAAAAACAAAGCTACAAGGCTTCGTTTACAATCCTAGATTGAGCACAACTACTAAACTTTAAGTCATAAGAATTAACTTTCTAAGCTCAAAAGTAGAAAGAAGCACACTACCTCTTCTCAATTGAGAAACAGAATTTTTAGAGATTTTTGAGAGAAAGAGAAAGAAGCTTTTATAGTGAAGAGAAATAGCTAATGAGATTAAGATTCAAAGAAGAATAGAGAAAAGAGAAATTCTAGTTCAAGCACCAATGGGTAAAACCCAGAATATTTGAACTAAGCTTGAGAGCTTCAATTTATACCAATATTTTTTGTAGCCATTTCTAGAGCCATTGTTGATTTACTAGAGAAACATGAGAGAGAAAATTCTACACTTGTTGTAGATCCATTGAGAGGTGAAGTTTAGGAAGAAAAAAAAACTATAGCCATTGTGAATCCATTGGAAGAACTTGGAGAATAATTTGAAGCTACATCTGTTACATCTTAAACTTCATTATTGCTTTTGGTATGAGTGGAAAGAAGCATTGAAATCTTAGTAGAAGAGGAAATATTCTATCATTTCAATTTTAGTGTCAATGGTCCTATGTTTCCTACAAAAACAATGAGCTCAACTAGCACTAGAGATAATAGCTCTTTCAATTTCATTTAACTACCCCTATATTTTTTGTTAATGAGGCTTAGGTAAACTTTTGCAACAATATGAGCTTTTAGCTTTTTCATATAATGGCCCTCTACAACCTGAGCTTATTAAGATTTCAAAGCTAATCACGATGACCCTTTTTGATAAGATGGGATTCTGTAATAAATGAGCTTTTTACTTTATGCCCATTACTTTTTTTTCATGGTTTAATGAGAAGAGGCTAGGCTAAGTAAAACCATTTCTTAGTTCTAAAATAAGCTTCATGACCATGATTGATTAGATTTGACTCTTAGATCTTCAATGCCTAAGTAGAACCAATTCTAGCTCTAAACAATGTATCACTTATGTAGCCTAGATCTTTTAGAGAGCTCTTTGATTCTAAATGATGTGTAGCCCTCATAGAATCACTATTTGGTTCTAAAGTGCTTTCACTCCTTGTGTTGACATGGCATAATAAAGCCCTTTAGTGCTAAGCTTTCCTATATACTAGTTGTGTTTGTATAACATGAGCTTTGTTGAACATGGCATTAGGCCTTTCTCTTTATCATAGCTCTTTTATAGTTAAAAATATGATTGTAGAGGTTGATTTTATTCATTAACATGGCAAAATGTTCAAGGCTAGATTTTGTAGAAGCAAAACTAGTTTTAGAGCTTGATATGTGTTTTTGATTTTACTCATTTGCATGGCCAATTCTAAGCTAGATTAACATCTAAAAGTTGCACATAACCAGATATGGTAAAACTAAATGTGACATTGTAAAACCAAAAAAAATTCTAGAGCAAAATCTTGAGCTATGTTAAATTCTATTTAAGTACATGTGATGAAGATGGACTGATCTCAGTCCCACCAAGTCCTATATATACAAAGCTGACATAGTAGAACCATTTTGGGTGGCCTTTGTAGAACTAAAAAATGCTTCTAAAGGCCGATTTCAAATGAATGCTTGTTCTAGAAGCTAATGTGGTAGAGAGAGAAGCCATTTAAAGCATAATCTATTGTAAAACTAAAAAATAGTTCTAATGGTCGATTCTACAAGTTGATGTGATAAGAAGAAACCATGCAAACAAAAGCTTGAACCTATGCAATTAAGCCGAACCAAGCTCAAAATACCCAACAAATACTTTTAAGTAGTGTTTTATAATATGTAGAATCATCATAACTTAAATAGTTCGTCCCTACATTACAAGCATTACAATTTAGACTAACTAGGAGTTTTTCAAGTATGGTTTTTGACTTCACAAAATCCTCATAGCTTAAATGGTTCATCCATACATTAGAAGTATTAGAATTTGGGCTAACTAAGAGTTGAGTCAACCCAACATTTATTAAAATCCTTATCATTGTGTGAATTTGTAAGACTTTTTGCATGTTTTGCTCTATTTTGAACGTAAAATACTTACAAAAATTTTAAATACAAGTTTGAAAAACTTGGAAAATATTATAACTCTTGGCATAATAACATGAAAGATTTCTGTAAAACATCATTAATTAATACTATTAGTTTAGATATTATCACATACGAAAGGGAGATGATAAAATCATTAACTAAATTTTCTCATGAAAGGTTCAACCAGTGTTTTAGCCTTTATGCATATAGGGCATCCATTTCAGATTTTTTTGTTGGCTTTGGTAAGAAAAGTTAAGAATAAGTTGTCCATAGAAAGTTTTAAGAAGCATATAAAAGAGTACCTTAATCCAAGTATTTCTTTCTTCATTGCATGAAGTGGATACTTACATAATTTATCCCCAATCAAAAATAGTAATGCTAGTTTGAGCATAAAGTTTTAACTACTTTTATTTGTTTTATAGAAACTAATCAGCTTTTAATACAAATAAAAGTTACATATGCACAATTTTCTCACATAACTTTTGCAATTTATTTAATAATAGACCATTGTAATTTTTTATCTTTGAAGAGAACCAAGAGCATTTTAAACCATTTTTTTAGTTTCTTTTTCTGCTAAGAAAAGAACCCTTTCTTGTCTATTACTTATAGTTTTGGTAGAAACATAAATATTATTTAATCCGATTTTGATAATAAATGCACTATAAAGTAATTAAAATCAAACTTCAATGAAAAATTTTACTTAAATAAAATTTGAGAATAATAATTAGGCTGAAAAAGATTTCACTTTGAGAAACAATTAAAGGTTTTACTTAAAGATTCATAATTAAATATTTAAGGATTTTAATGTACGAATTATATTATATTAAAAAAATTTATTAATTTAACATGCAAAGGTAAATCTTTGAATAAAGATTTTGCAAAGTATCATGAAAAAATTTCATGGAAAATACGGTTGGAGGTCAAATTCATACACTATTATGAAATCAATGGCTTTGAATGTCACGGACTTGCCCACTTTTTCTGATTCTCTGAACGACTGGAGCCGATATATTTTGTAACTCTTGAACCATGCTTTCAAGTGACAGTAGCGGAGACACAGAAGAACGGTACGTGAGTGCCTTTTTCCACTATCGAATATGACACGCTCGACCATTTTTATCGACTCTCTAAACATCCGAACATCTTTTGAGATATTTTTGCGGCTCTTTAAAATGAGAGTAGGAAGGAGCCAGAGACAGAAAGATATTCTTTAAAACACAGAGGGTAGCGGCTAGCAGACATACAGCTAGAGAGAAAAGCAGAAAAACGGAACGTATAGTTGGCTCCATGATTCTAATGTGCGTAAAGTTACTTGGATTTTCGAGGAAGATTTTTCTATTTATCCCCGTCCGAAAAAATGAATTGAAACCTGTCGTTAACGGTAAAGAGCCTCCTTCGGTCTTCCGTGGTCTTCATTTGTTACATCAGATGCATTTGGTTGGCCAACACGATAATTGGAATATGTCGTCTATTTATTTTGTAAAAATTAAAGGATCATCATAATATCAAAATTAAGATCTTATAATATGAATCATAATTTGAACAGAAACAGAAAACGCAGTGAGCGAGCCACTATAAAGGAGACAAGCGGATGCGTTCTGCAAGAAAGGGAGGCGGGATCGTGGGACAGACCACTTGCAACACATGGTGTTTTGGTTTTTGATAAAATAGAGTAAGAGAGATCCAGAATGTGAAGAAAATCTGTATTACTTCTACATCTCTAGTTCCCTGCGTCCCTGCGTCTTATGGCGTACTCAAGATCATCCCTAGCATGGGGAACCAAACCCTGCAACCACAACAAACAGTACAAACATACAATAGATGAAGAAACCCTGGACATACTTAAAATTATATGTACAAGATCATTGAATATAAATCTCACCTGTGCACAACCTCTGGAATCTCCCTTGGCCTCATTTCTTAGTTTGCAGATCATTTCATCTTTTGGCAGGGCCTTGAGCTGGAAAACAAACCGTTTGAAGTCAGAAACAGTTTTTAGTTTTTACACATGAACACGCAGCATTTGCCACCCTGTGATTCTTGCATATGTGTAGAAATTCAATTCAGCGTATTAAATTGCCACTCGTTTACGTCTCTTTTCTGCATGGTATTTTAATGGGTAGAGTAAAATTTTGATTATTTTCCAGAGAAGCCAATGCCTTTGGAACTTTTTCCCAGTGAACAAACACTAAAGCATTGACTGTTATCAAACTTGGGTGCACTTTCTCCCAGTGAACAAACACTAAAGCATTGACAGTTATCAAACTTGGGTGCAGCGTGTATAATAGAGATGCATAGCGTAATGCTTAAAAAGAAGTCATTTTTGCAGTCAAACCTGAGCTATGTAACTGAGATCATAATCAGTTAAGCGATAGTTCAGCTTCATAGTGGAGGGATCTGGATTTTCACCCATCCAGTCATTCATGACAAGGATAGCTTTGTCCGCGATCCTAGCGGCAGCTTCTTCACACCAGTGGTACCCTACCACAAATTCATCTTCCCGGGAGTTAAAGCAGGCGGAAAGCATGAAACTCAATATGAATTACAATTACTTACCAAAGAATATATATTTTCTCTTGGAGGATGAACTTCTGGTATCCCTGCAGTCACACAAGTAGATAATAATGACTTTCATACCAGACACAAGATAATCTCAGAAAATGCACCTGGAATTGAAATCCAGACATACCTAACCTTTACTTCAAACCCTCCCGTTTTTGTATGAGGATATACTCCGCAGCGGAAACCGTTCATTTTTGTCAGGACAAAAGCTGCATCTCTTATCTTCCACCATTTCTTAATTTAGCAAGATCTTGCAAATTCAAGAGAGAGAGCGGACCAAGAGAAGATCAAAGCAGCAGCCAAGGGAAGTGACCTGAGGAAGAGAGAGCAGCAGCATTGACCACAGGAAAGAAAGAAAGAAAATACTCAAGATGAGCAGAGTAAGAACGGCAAGGGAGTATAAGTAATACACATGGGTTCCCCTGGCTGGAAGGACTGGGCCGTGATGGGCCCAAGGGAGTATACATGGAAGGGACTCGGTGATTTTGGTTGGTTGCACTTCCTTGAAGTTGGCAAGGGAGTATAAGTAATACACATGGGTTCCCCTCGCTGGAAGGACTGGGCCGTGATGGGCCCAAGGGAGTATACATGGAAGGGACTCGGTGATTTTGGTTGGTTGCACTTCCTTGAAGTTGGCAAGGGAGTATAAGTAATACACATGGGTTCCCCTCGCTGGAAGGACTGGGCCGTGATGGGCCCAAGGGAGTATACATGGAAGGGACTCGGTGATTTTGGTTGGTTGCACTTCCTTGAAGTTGGCAAGGGAGTATAAGTAATACACATGGGTTCCCCTCGCTGGAAGGACTGGGCCGTGATGGGCCCAAGGGAGTATACATGGAAGGGACTCGGTGATTTTGGTTGGTTGCACTTCCTTGAAGTTGGCAAGGGAGTATAAGTAATACACATGGGTTCCCCTCGCTGGAAGGACTGGGCCGTGATGGGCCCAAGGGAGTATACATGGAAGGGACTCGGTGATTTTGGTTGGTTGCACTTCCTTGAAGTTGGCAAGGGAGTATAAGTAATACACATGGGTTCCCCTCGCTGGAAGGACTGGGCCGTGATGGGCCCAAGGGAGTATACATGGAAGGGACTCGGTGATTTTGGTTGGTTGCACTTCCTTGAAGTTGGCAAGGGAGTATAAGTAATACACATGGGTTCCCCTCGCTGGAAGGACTGGGCCGTGATGGGCCCAAGGGAGTATACATGGAAGGGACTCGGTGATTTTGGTTGGTTGCACTTCCTTGAAGTTGGCAAGGGAGTATAAGTAATACACATGGGTTCCCCTCGCTGGAAGGACTGGGCCGTGATGGGCCCAAGGGAGTATACATGGAAGGGACTCGGTGATTTTGGTTGGTTGCACTTCCTTGAAGTTGGCAAGGGAGTATAAGTAATACACATGGGTTCCCCTCGCTGGAAGGACTGGGCCGTGATGGGCCCAAGGGAGTATACATGGAAGGGACTCGGTGATTTTGGTTGGTTGCACTTCCTTGAAGTTGGCAAGGGAGTATAAGTAATACACATGGGTTCCCCTCGCTGGAAGGACTGGGCCGTGATGGGCCCAAGGGAGTATACATGGAAGGGACTCGGTGATTTTGGTTGGTTGCACTTCCTTGAAGTTGGCAAGGGAGTATAAGTAATACACATGGGTTCCCCTCGCTGGAAGGACTGGGCCGTGATGGGCCCAAGGGAGTATACATGGAAGGGACTCGGTGATTTTGGTTGGTTGCACTTCCTTGAAGTTGGCAAGGGAGTATAAGTAATACACATGGGTTCCCCTCGCTGGAAGGACTGGGCCGTGATGGGCCCAAGGGAGTATACATGGAAGGGACTCGGTGATTTTGGTTGGTTGCACTTCCTTGAAGTTGGCAAGGGAGTATAAGTAATACACATGGGTTCCCCTCGCTGGAAGGACTGGGCCGTGATGGGCCCAAGGGAGTATACATGGAAGGGGATTTTGATTTTGGTTGGAAGGAAGGGAAGAGCCGTGGGAGTATACATGGAAGGGGATTTTGATTTTGGTTGGAAGGAAGGGAAGGGCGGTGGTGATTTTGGAGTGGAAGGGACTCGGTGATTGATTTTGGATTTTGGGTGGTGATTTTGGAGTGGAAGGGACTCGGTGATTGATTTTGGATTTTGGTTGGAAGGAAGGGAAGGGCGGTGGTGATTTTGGTTGGTTTGAAAGGGACTCGGTGATTGATTTTGGATTTTGGTTGGTTTGAAAAGGACTCGGTGGTGATTTTGGTTGGTTTGAAAGGGACTCGGTGTGATTCTGGATCGCATTGGTTTGTCCGATCTACGACGATTGCATGGTTCAACGAGATACACGTACCTCGTTTAACGCGTCCATTGTGTCTATCGTTGTCATTACGGTTAATTGTTTCGACTACGTCCTAATAAAAATTACATGCAGGTAAATCTCCTTCACTGTGGGACAAACCAGGAACAAAGGTCCTTCTCGTCCGATATTTTCTCATTTATCCTGCTGGTAAGTCCGTACTCTACCCAGGCTTCCTCGTATTGGATAGAATTTGAGGTACCTCCCTTATGATGTTAGCACAAAAACTTTTGTTTCAAATTTGCTGATTTTATCTTTAACGTTTTAACGTTTGGTAATGATACTGGGCTTATTTGAGTAATAATTATAGGCGTCCTAGTCTCACAAGACTGCGATGATCCGAATGCCATCTGCCCGCTGCTCCTCCAAGTTGACATTTTTGCGAGTTTTCTTTTGTTTTGATTTTAGATTCTCTTTGTTTACATGTTCAAATAAAAAAGGTATACCAATATAGTTACTATGTTTGATTAAAAATATAAATATTTTTATTCTTTAATTTTATTTCTTTACATCTTAAGAAGCTATTCTCTCTAAATGAAAAGATTAATTACAAAATTTTCTCTTATATTATCTTAGAATGGATATTGCTAGTTTTGTTTGCAGAGTAAAAATTTATCTATGTGGTGATTTTGATGCTAGAATTAGGTCTAATCAAATACCTATTTTTAGTGAAGAGGCTACTTCTAGGAGCTATCATGCTACTAAAAGACTATGCTTGAAACCAATTGCGCCCTCCCTCCCTTACCTCCTAAGCCCCTAGAGTATATAAAAGTTTATATATAACTCAACATTGCCCAAAATTGAACCCATGACTTAGAGTATC
>MNCI01011772.1:80153-94962 GCA_015680685.1 Gnetum montanum | reverse complement strand
TGGATGAAGAAGGAAACATAGTTTCTTCTAGGAAAGGATGGGATAATAGGTTTGTGTGGGCATGAGGGCTAACAATATGGTATGATTCTCCATGTTCAGATTGGGCTACAAAGTTATCTTCTTCATCTTGAGGCTCTATGGGAGGTAGTTGTAAGGCTTGACTTTTAGCCATAAGAAGTTGGGATATGAGTTTATGATGGTTTTTAGACAGTGGGATTATGTTAAAGGCTGAAGGGATAAACTCACGTCCTCCTTTATGGATGAATTCATATTCTCGCTTAGCTTCCCTCTCTATACGATCAATAGGTAGGTTGGCGTGGATCTTGACACAGATAAAATTATATTGTTCAAGTGTAAGAGTTGCCTGAATAGGGCCTTTGCCTTGTAGCTTGAGAGATTGGCGTGTAGGGCCTTGAGGATTTATGTGTTCAATAACGGTTATAGATTTCGTAGCAGTCACAGGGTTTGAAGCAATTGGTAGTGTTACTGGGTTGACTTGGGAAGATTCCATGGTAAATGTGAATGGACTGGGATAGATGAATGGAGTTGGATCGTAAGCAGTTGTAGCGTGGGGTGACACAAGCTTAGTGTGATCAATAGGGATGAAGAGACTCAAATGGGAAAGATGAATGAGTTTTGATAGGTAGTGAGGTTTAAATCAATAACAAGAAAGTGGTCCTCCTTCTAGCGCCAAAAACTGTACTGACCTAAATCGTCGGTGTAAGGCTGGAAAGGAAAAAAACACCAAGAGATCGTTGGACAGCCACAGCTGACCCTGCCTTCACTTGAGGGCAAGCTGGAAAAGGGAACGAAGGAAGAGTGCCTTGGATGGTTAGCACGCAAATCAACCAAGGACTTCCCCGAGCATAAGCTACAGCTAGCGCTGGGGTTATCGTAAACAGGATGTAAACGAAATGTAAACAATGATACGAAATGTAAATAAAGCGTATGTGAATAGAATTATATTGCAAACAAAGCATAAACCAAAGTAAATAATGTAAATAGGAGGCAATGATGAAATTGTATTATATTATTTTAAAAAAAATGTGCACCGGTCAAAGCGTAGTTGCACAAGTGTCAATGGCAAGTCAGACGCCTAGCCCCGGAAAGATATGGCACAATGATGTGACGATGAAATGGGATGAACGTGAGAAGAATTTGGAAGCCAAAAATCGAATGTGCTGAGTGCTCGAGGATTGCAAGTTCTGTCCTCCTTCAGAATTTCCAATCTCTCCAATCTTTGCCTCTTCCTCTCCCTTCTCTCTTACTGCTTTTGGTTTGCTTCTCTTTGCCTCCTCCTGTTTGTGTGAATTGATAGGGTATTTATAGGGTTGGGCTAGGGTTTGGCTAGGGTTTTCTTTGACCAGGTTCAATGTATTTTACAATTTGTGGGTCATTCAAGCCCATAAAAAAATACAAATTAGAAATACAAGCCCTCAAGCGATAAAAAAAAATTTAAAAAATTTAAAAAGATTAGCTCCAACTCTGGCCCGCTTGGAAAAATTATATTTCTTTTTTTTTTTTGAATATTTGGCCTGATTTTGCATGGGCTTTCATATCCCTTTGCCATTTTATAGATTTCTTGAAAAAGAAAATCAAGAAGGATTAACACCGCCTCGCTTGTCTAGCATCCAGCGTGACTTGCAGTGTGACCTGCAGTGTGACCTCCAAAACTTGCAATTTTGGGCTGAAATCTGGAATTTTTGAAGGCTGGGACCCATAGTTATCAATAGTGGACCTTGAGGATGACTTACACCCTTAAAATCAAGTCATTTTGGCTTAGTTTTGGGGCTCTAAAAATTGGTGACGCTGATCCTGTGCAACGTCTAAAAAAGTAACCAAAGTGTACTTAGCCAAAACCAAACATTTTGAACTTGAAACTTTTGATTCTAGATGTTGGAAGTTGGTGCATTCGCCTATGGGCCCCGGGGGAACCTTGCCTGTTGAATCATGGACCATCGGCAGCTGTTTCGGAGGCCTCCAAGTTTGGTCATGTTGTACTCATGTTGGGCAGCAGCATGACTTAGCTTGATTCTTGTCTAAAAGTGCTAGGCCAAAATTAGTGGTGTTTCATATAGCTTGTGTGAATAATATAGAAATCAATCATAGCTTATTGTTATGTCAATTAACTGGATTTTCATATAACTAGATTAGAGAACCAATTCTTGAGTTATAATTAATAATCTCACCATTCCAATTTGCATTAGTGTATACTTCAAGGATCTTATTAGAGATTTCTTTATATATAATTCCATAAGATGATGTCAACTTAATATAATATAAGATCAGGAAGATTTTCTTTATGTAGTTATAATTGAACATTTGCATTACTATTACTAATTAATTTACTGCAAACTAAATATCTCATCTTGTATTTAAGTATATAAAGCCTCCAATAATTTGTCAGTATTATGTAGGATCATTCAAATCACTTGTAATGTTAATCTTCAATCCATGAGTGATTGGAATAGTAATTTCATGGCATTTCAATATATTATATTTTCTAATAACTTAATTGTATATTTCTTTTACAAAATAGTAATTTCACCATCTTTTTGACATACTTGCATTCCCAAATAATAATGAGCTAGTCTCAAGTTAGAAATACCAAATCATAGAAATAGATGATGCTTAAACTTATTTACAACTTGAGATTCTATCATACTAATAAGTATATCATCTACATGAAATTCTAGAAGCATCAATATCACACTTTTTTATTAATATATATAGGTTACTATCCTTATTTCACTTGGTAAACCCATAATTGATCAAAAATTCATCAAGCTTTTCATACCACATCCTTGGGCTTGTTTCAATCCATAAATTATCTTTCATAACTTACAAACTAAGGTTTCATCCTCAATAAAGCCTTTTGACTACTTCAATTATATTTCTTCCTAAATATCTTCATAAAGAAATAATGACTTAACATCAATTTGATGTATTTTCTACTATAACTTGGTAGTTAGTGATATGATAATACGAAAGATTACCATTCTTGTTATTGATGTAAAGGTTTCCTCATAGTCAACTCCCTTGAGTTTTGAAAATCCTTCTATCATTAATCATGCTTTATAATTATCTAACATACCATCCTCTTTTAACTTAGTCATTAACACCCAATGATTCTTAATAGGTTATCTATCTTTTAGATATGAAATTAATTGCCAAATCTTATATTTCTCCATCATTGCAATTTCTACATACATTACTTATTTTCAATTGTTCATTGTAAATGCGTGATTTATAGTTTTTGGAATCTCTTTGTCTAATATATTAATGTTGGTAATAATATCATTCTAATGCAGTTCTTAATATTGATCTCTTATTAACTGTGTTTCATTAAGAGAGGTTTTTATTATATTTGAAATATTTTCATTTTAGTCCCTAAAACTATAGCAGAAAACATTATATTAAATTTATTGTATAAATAAAATTGCTATATTATTATAAAAAACTAGTGTTTTACATTATTATGGTTGGAATTTTCTATAATGATGTAATGAACCATATTTATCTTTCTATGTCAAATAGGTTTACAAAATCATTCTGCAAAATGTAAAATCTTTTACTACATTTTAATAACCCAATACCCTATCCTCATAAATAATCGCTTATAGTTTTATTGAACTGAGGATTATGTTGTGCTAATGAAAGCTTTTCCTTAAGAAACTTATTCACTAAAATAAAAAATAAATCACTAAAAATACAATATTAAATAGCTATATAATCATATTAAATATGATTGTCAAAATTTTAATTAACTTCTAAAAATTCTCAATCGTAATCATTAGACCATAAACAAAATTAACAATGTGATCATTCAGAATGAACTAAGAAGATAATCTATTTTGCATCATAAATAAAAATAAGAAACATTGGATAATGTTTACAACTTATTCATTGGTACTTAATAGCTTCTCAATGTTGAATTCATCACTAATAGGATTTATAATAAATGGCTTGAATAATTTTTCCTTTGTCCTCATCAAGAATTTTATTACATGTGTCATCAACCATTACAACATCCTCTCATTTGCACTAATTGTCATATACCTCGAAAAAGCATTTTAAAGGCTTTTGAAAAATGGGAAGCACATTTCCTTTACAATAAGATTTTGGCATTGTGTCTGATACCAAGTGAATTTAGTTTTTACATCAAGATCCATGATGAGGTAATTTGTTATTCTTTCTACATTAGCTGACTATGCTAAAGATTAGAATGCGTATTCAGTTCTTTCCTTCTTTAATTAAGTGAGAAACTCATGCATACTAGGTTAAATATAATAATACCTTCTCCCAAGTATAACATCATATTTTCTTTTGTATTTGCTTACTTCATTTGCATTTGACAAATATACATCATTTAAAAGTACCCCATTTAGATCTAGTATAACTATTTTTCTTCTTTCTATTTTTAAATTTATATCTACAAGTATTCACAATACATGCATCAACTAATCATATCCTTATTTTAATTTAGGAAACATTATAAGAAATTTCTAAATTTAAAGATATTAATAATGCATATTAAAATTTCTAATAATCATCGTAATAAGAATGAAAACCATCTAATATTAAAAAAACATTAATATGATAGATACACTTATTAAATAAGAGATAATAAAATAGAATTGAATATAGTTATTTAACATTAGAAAATCATGTTTTATGTCAGTCTCATACATTTAATATATCACATAGGATTCTTCTTCTATATAGTGGTACATCTTATGCCTTATAAATGTTACCTTTCTTCCACATAGAATGTATATTACATAAAGTAAGAGATAAACACCACAATCATATCCATTTCTCTATCATTATATACTTTTTGAAATAATGGTCTTAATAGTTCTCAATGAAATTGATCCTCTCTATTTAAAATACTATTCTCCACCTCAAGGTACTTGTAAATAATATCAATTAGCTCACTACATTCATTATTACTATTCAAAAGATCCATGATTGATATTCCACTTGCAATAATATCAACAATAATAAGTACCCAATGAAACATACTCCTTCTAATCTTAATGTTTACTAGAAAAAATAATTTTTCATAACTATTAAATGTAATGCCTCCTTGTTAGATCAACATTAAGATACATTATCTCAATTTCATTTTCCCATCTTCTACCTTATATATTCTACTTAATTTGGATAGTAATAATGGATCAAAAAAATAATATGTGGAATGAAATTCCAAGATTAATTACGTCTTTTTTAAATAGTATCTAAATATTATTTTTTCTATCTCTTGTTTTGGTTTTAAACCTCTTAAATCATTTCCTGAGATAGTATTTCCATCCACAACAACCAACACCTCATCACGATATTCTAGCAAGCATACTACATTATAAACTTTTATTTCATTTCCTCTTCGAAGTATTTCTTTTAATTTATCTAATTGATAGAAATTAAAGCACACATGTTAGACTTATTGAACATCTATTAAGATGACATATATCAATAAATGAAGTAACTTAATATTATTTCTTTTAGCAATGCGTAATAAAACATGATAATCATAATACATTTTTAATTTAAAATGATATGTTGTAATAAACTATAGAATCATACTTTGTTTGTTAGAACATTTGATAGAACTTTGACTCTTATTACTATGAACTTACATAAAAGTATATATAAAATTGAGTATTTTCTTCAAGATAAATTACAAGACACTAAATTTATTACATAATGTTATGTCAAGGAATTGTCTTTGGTTTCTTTGATTTCATTGCACTAACTTTTTTTCTGCCATTAATGATTTAAGGATTCCTCCTTCAAACATAAAGAATGAAAATAATTATAAAATAATTTAATAAGATCAGAAGGATTAAATTGAACATACTTCTTTACACCAACCTTATGCTTGCTTGCAAAAACTCTACTTGCTATGCCCCATCCAATAGTTTCAAAAAAGGTTTCTTAATCAAAAAGTAGATTTCAAAAAATTAGCTTAGTAGATCACTAAGGAAATTTTGTTTGATATTCATTATATTATTAAACATACAAACATACCAAGTCCTCATTTGTATTAGTTTTTTCATCATCACCAGAATCATTATTAGAATCATCATCTATCTCCTTCTCAAGTTTTTTTCCTTTGACATTCTAAAGTTTCAATAATAATAATAAGTAATATCCTAATTTTTATTTGATTTGACATTAAACATTAGTGATGTATTATAACTTTAAAACATTTACAAACTTCATCTTCTTCTAGATTATCTTACTATATTTAAAGCTCATCATCACCAAAGATGAAACCCTCCTGCTTATGATAAATGTATTATTATTAATTATGATATTACTATGATACATTGTACCATATTATTCATTCAATATAACTTAACATACCTTACTATTTGTCTTATCTTTCAAACTTATTACTATATATTTATATACATCTTTCACTTCTAGTATGTTCCAATATTGCTTCTTTATATACTTACATTAAAAGGCTCCTCATCAATTCCAAAGAAATAGCTTTACAATTGTAGACCATAGGAAATATTGCAGATCATCATTGTGTACTAATATGATACCGATGTCTTTGTATTCACTTAATGCTCTTAGGAGGCCACTATAATAGAATAACGATAAAATAAAGAAGCCATGATTTGTAATTGTTTCATCCCTTGTCAAAATTGAATTAATAAGTTTTATCCAAATTTTGATTGATTTAAATGACTTGTAATACACACCATTTGAAATAGCTACATCTAGAAGAATATCTTTAATGGATTCCACATCAACTATATTTTTCCAATGATATCACAATTACCATCCTAAAATGCATTTGGTAGCCTGACTATTTCTATTCTTATGAAGAAATAGTAAATCAAAACATACATTATTTTCCTCTTGTAGTGGTAACTTAAACTATATCTAAATGAGATATTACTATATATACAATCTGTAAAGTCATTTAGAAAAAATTTAAATAAGTGATAGTTCTTCATGTCTATATTAATAACTATGCTAGAATACATAGCAGTTTTCCTTTGTACAAACTCAAATATTTTTTTCTTTTTTAAAAAGTAAAAGATTCCTTAAGATTTGTGTTCTCAAAATAAAAACAAATATATAACTGAATTCTCCATTGGCAAGAATTCTATTTCATATTTCTAAAGAGTCAAGTCAACAAACTCAGGATTTTACCAGTAGTAGAAAAAACCATCAAATTCCTTAATGATTGTAGACATTGCCTCCTACGAAGACAAAGACTTCATATGCTAATGTATCATTGATTGAGCATAAGGCTTAACCATTAGCTCATCCTTAGCAAACTCCATATTACCAAAAAGACTAATGAACACGTATTCATCAATTGAATACTATCAAAAAGGTAACATTAGTAAATCAAAAAAATTGATAGTTTAATCTTAGTAAGATGACATTGAATAAGGAAATATTAGGATATAGGAGATTATATACCTATTGCAAACATTATCAATAGTTAGATCTATGCATCATACTATAGATAAATCTCTGCTAATAAAAACTTGGACAAGAGCTAATTTCAATGAATGTAAGCATTTCATCTAATCACATTTCTACTCTAAAGTGATTATTCTATTAATTGTTGATCTACAAGGCTCATATTTTTCTTTGAAATTTTTAAAACAAATATCCCTACAGAGTATCATGTTAGAACATTTTTCATGTAAGCAAAGGCCTTATAGTGGGTAGAAAAGATTTGCACTCAAATTCTTTAGGTTGTTATCCTTAAAATTTTCATCTAACAAAATCATAGGACAACACTTCAGTGTACCATTCTAATACATTGTGAATATTTCATTCTACTTCCTAAATAGTACATCTCCTACATGAAGAAATACTTTTCTTTCCTATAAAGCCTTGAATGTTCCTACACTACAAGATATGAAAATATAAATATGGAATTATATAATTATTAATATCTATCATAGCACAATAATGAAACAAGTAAATCAACTTACCTGAATATAAATTTGAGTCTATCATAAATGGGTTACAGGTTTTTAGAAATGTCTACAATTGATAGTTTATGAATGTTATTTTTTGCCAGGTAGCTTTTCACATGTCTTACCATCTCTATATATGATGAATCATATTTCATTCCTTGTACCTAATTCTCAAAATAACATTTCTTGGAAATTATGGAAACTGGAATCTCTACTTTTACAATCCTAGCATGATGAACTTTGCAAAGATTCTTTACATCTTACTCCACATCATTTCTCTCCAACAAAATGTATCAGCCTAAATTAAGTATTGTTCATCAAGAATCCAAAACTGTACATCGTCAACATTAAGCTTCATATCATTTAATGAGTAAACCCCTTACCATTGGATACCTTATAGGCCATTAGTATATAGTCATGAATAATAGTAATGAGATTCTTGGATATTAAAGAAAAAAGTTCCTCAACATACTTCATATTCATAGTTCTAATTTTGTACTTATCCAATGCCTAATTGCATTTGTCGATTTTCATTTGGTAGCTTGTTAAGAAATTATGGTAGAAATATCCCCTTTGAGCTTTTATGATCATAATTACTTTGTTTGAACCTATAACAACATTTTTACTTATTGATTAAGATTTTTTTCTAATTTAAATGGAGTTATTAGGAACAGTCCCTCTACAAATACTATAAGATTCACTAAAATAGATCTTATTTGATGTGTATGCAAAAGCTTATTATATAAATTATATGGTTGATTCATATGATTCCTCATATAGATAATCATAGTTGATGTTTTTATAATCCTTATTTGTTATAGGAACCTCTTTATACATTCTACAACCTCAATCTCAATGTGGTTACAACCAATCTTGTTTATTGCATATATTCTCATTGTAGTAGATCATCTTGTTTGATCCACGTCTAAGGATCTAAGAAGAAACGTACCACCATGAAGTATTACCCTAGTGAAAGAAAGTAACTTCTATGACTAAATGTAAATAATATCATTATTTTCAATGTAAGCAAAAATTACAATTCCTTCATCTTCAAAGGAATTATTATTCATGAATCTTACAAAAATATAAATATCCTCATGTCTATCTTCATGCTTCATATTAGTCATGTACCATGACTCAGTAGGATTCATTTTCATTTTAATATTTTAAATAATATTACCTATGTTCTCTTGCAAAAGAACTCTAGGAATATGCTCTACCATAGTTATTTAATAAATAGAATAAATAAATCATATAAACTTAATGATGCACTATATCAGTACACTTGATGTAATCCTTCACAACAATTATGAATATAATCAATCATCTAGTCATTCCATCAATGATTAATAATCAACATTAACGAAGAAGAAACATAACGAATAATAGTATACCTAAGTAATCACATGATGATCTCAAACATGAACTTCTAGAATTCTTACTAAAACAAGCATACCCAACAAAATAGTTTATGAATGTCACATGATGAACAAGAACCTACATGAATGATGACCAGCAAGGTACCCCTGCGCCCAACCATACAAATACGAGTGTTCACGTGCGATCTAGTCAAACTCTGAGGATTAAGTGCTTATGCACCTACGCAAAACAAGGATGAGTTATGTAGTTGTTATCTTCCCAAGCTTACTTGTAAGGAACAATCGTATGGTTAAGTAAACTCGAGGTATATGATTTTTTTATGTTTTTTATATTTTCTATCTTGGTCTCCTAAGTGTGTAAAATGAAAAAATTTAGTTAACTAATGGGTTTCTGTAACTCTAATGTTGATCGAATCCTAACACCAACATCCGTTCCCACTCTCTAGACACATCCTGAACCAGTGTAACACTACTGGGATTACCAAATGCTAGTCATTACTAGGTTACCAAGTGTTCCACGTATGCTCAAAGTGGTCGTGCTGAGTGTGCTAATTCGTTAATAATTAATAATTCTAAATAAATAACATTGATTAACTAATGAGAGCACCAAATAATAGTAAATAACATTAAATGCAATAGTTAAGCTATTCTAAATGCTACAAGGGTTATCACAAAGTTCATCTTTATTTCCGGACACAAGGTGTGCTTAGGTACACAATGCTTGAATAAAGATCTATTCACTCTATGACTCCTACTACGGGAATTCAGAAATAATTCTAACTTTGGAAGAGAAAAACTACAAGATTTTGACTAAAGGATTGAAAAAATACTATGCTAGACCAAGCACCCCTGTCTCTTATTTATAGACAACAAGACAAGCTTTGACATTGCGTATCCGATGTTAAGGATCCGATGTCACTTGGCCAATCTAATATCACATATATGCTATCAGGGGTCCAATATTGGATTTCTTATTTAGCAACTCATCATACCCCCATGATAGAATGAAAAATTGTCCTCGAATTCCTTACAAAATATTGGGAAGGTATGGGATTATTGACTAAATGACAACTGACAGTGACATGGAATGACAGACTCAAAGTGCCTAGTGAATGGATCGACAAACATATTATAGCATTGGTGTTCATAACCATTGTGATGAACACTGTACATAGATGACATCTAGACCCTTATTTGATAGCTTGAAGAGAGAGAGAGAAAAGAAAATGAGGTGTGTTGCTACCGATGTCAAAAATATGCACACCATTGTTTGTCCATGGCTACATGACTAAGCTTGTTCCTTGCGTAAATGCTTTTACTCTAGTCCATCTTGAGTGCTCCCTCCTATCCCACTCCATTATTCATGTGATCGCCATCTACACACACAACACAATCATGAATTAGCAAGGATAGATAAGATATAATGCAGTTGATACCTTGCCTCACACATTAGCTAGGTTGTGGGTATGGTAGATACTAGGTTAGAGGCTTGTAACTTATAACTACCCAAGGTATAAGAGTGAGATAAGTAATGGAATGGAAAATTTTTTGACAAGCCCCCATGGCTAAGAGCGAACCTCTGGTAGCAATAGGATGGAAAATGCAAGAAAAAGGAATATAAGAGAAATAACAATGGTGAAGCCAAGAAAAATGCATAGAAGGGAAGAGAAAAACAAAAATGGATGTCATGGATGGGGTGAAACAAGAAATAGTTAATTGCGAGATATGTTTAAGGGAAAGAACTTAACAATTACACCAAAAAGGAAGACCAGTGGGTCCTCCCCAAAGTAGGCTCATGCCTTGTATGTCCTAACAAACCTACAAACCAAAGAGTCCATAGACTCTAGGAATGACATATGGAAACAATAGTTAAGAATTCACCTATAAGAATTTATCAAAGAATAACAATGCATCGACCAAGATATAGACTAATCATAAAATCAGTAATGAGGTAGAATACAGGAAGCAATATGAAAAGAGAAGAGAGAATGGAATGGAATCTTGAAATCAAGGTTGTGTAAAGTCCCTTGTGTATTATGTGGTTAAGGTGACTTAATAAAATTTAGTCCAAATCCATATTAAAACTAACCACATCCAATGACCTTGCATCAACACACTTAACCAACCCATCCTCCTAAAGCAACAAGAATTCTTCCACAGAGCAACCATCATCCTAAAAAGAGAAGAATAGAGAAGCAGGAAGTGAGAAAGGGCATTAGTTAGAGGGAACCTTCAGGCATGGGTAACATGTCTTTCTAGTGCCATAACTAGTGCTTCTAGCCCATGTTCCTTTATTATGTCTAAGGAGTATGCTTTGAATTCCCACCAATTTTTTTTTAGCTTTTTGGATGGGAACCATACCATGCAAATACTTATTTGACCAAGTCAACTTCCTGGTGGTGTTTGATGGTGAAATGGCAAAAAACCTATGAAAAACATCCAAATACCCAAGAGAATAGCTAGCACAAATGCATCGAATCCCCTTGAAGTCACACCCTTTTCAATCCATTTGAATTTTTCCTTGGTTTGAAGAATACCAAGCCACAAATTCATAAATAGGTTTGATTAGAAAAAGGGACAATACATTTCTAAAACAAAGGGAGACCATAGAGTTGAATGGATAAATGGATGATGTGGAATCATTGCTCATTTTATCAAAAGAAACCATATCTTAGCATCAACATTAAAAGTCAAAGGTAAAAACCAAACATTAGCAATCAACACCATTATAGTACAACCCACCATCATAAGTACTTATTATGTGATGAGTGAGAATAAATCAAACAAAAGGTAACAAAGAAAGAAATAGTAAAAATGTTAATGATGGGGTAAAACAAAAATAGGTAAAAATGAAAAATGTGTAAAACAAAATAAAATAAAAGAAACTAACAGCTTAGAATAATTAGCATTGGTGGTTATCTCCCCCATGACTAAGTTGGAAGGAGGAGATCCAAAATAATGAGCAAGGATGTCTATCAACAAAGGTAGTGTTAGTGTTGACCATTTTGGGCTCATAGAAAGGTTTGGTTTGCTGGATGTTGAGAAATAATTTCTTATCTAGGCTTCCAAGTTTATAGATCATCATGGCCCCTGAAGAAAAAGTTTCATGAATGATATAAGGTCCTTCCCACAGCATTTAAAATTTAGTTCGTTATGGCACATGTGCAAGATTCCAATAAAGAACCCTATCTTTTGGTTGGTATTTGACTTTTCTAATTCTTAGGTCATGATGTTGTTTGTTGAAGGTCTTGTGTAGTTCATTGGATGACAGGGTGACTAATTGGTTTTCATCTAGCAAGTTAAGATTCATTAATCATTCTTTCTATGCTAGACTAAGGTCAAGGTTCAATTCACATGTGGTAGATAGTATACAGAGCTTAGCTTAGATAAGAAGTGTTGGAAGTTTACCGTACACTAACTCATAGGGAAAATAGCCTATAAGTAGTTTCCATGTGAAGTGGTAGGCCTAAAGGGTATCGTTCAATTTGGTGCTCTAGTCTCACCTATATTTTCTAATGGTTCATGTCAAAAAAATTTTAATTCCCCTATTCGTGACTTTGGCTTAATCATTCGCTTAAGGATGATATGGTACGTTGCATCAACTTTTGAAAAGTTGCACCTATAAAATGTGTAGCATTATCAGAAATAAGTGCACGAGGCATGCCAAACCTATTTATGATTTGTTGTTGAACAAATCATGCAACGGGTGATGATGTACAATCAGTAACAATGGCTGCTTCTACCCATTTTGTGAAATAATCAATAGCAACAACAATGTATGCTTTTCCATTAGACATTGGTGTAATAGGCCCCATAAAACTAATATCTCATATGTTAAAGGGTTCTAAAGGTTGAATCCATTATTGTGGACCCTCCATTCTAGCCGTCATTTCCCCATCGCGTTAGCAGCACTTACAAGATTGGACAAAATGATGGGTGTCCTGAAATAATGTAGGCCAATAATATCCTACAAGCAAGATTTTAATGGTTGTTCATCTCCTAACGTAATGACCTCCACAAGGGCCCTCATGAACATCTTGGAGAACTCACAATTGATCTACGTTGGGAACACACCATCATACCAAGCCATTGGAACACACCTTGTAAAGATGTCCATTGATTTCCATGAAATGTTTGACTCAATGGAGAAACTATTGTTTCTTTCTAACGTCCAACCCTTGTAGTGTTTCTTTTGTGAGAAGATAAGTAAGAATGCTACTATACCAACTTGTATCTATGGGTGATTGATTGTTTATTACACCTGCAAAGAGGAGTTCATTAGGGAAGTGATCAAAAATTAGGTATTCATCCTTGTTGTTGTCCCATCACAACCGAGATAAATGATTGAAAACAACATTCTCGATGCCTTTATGATCTACGATCATGAGATTGAACTCTTGCAAGATCATAAGCCATCATATGATGTAAGGGCTCATCGTTGGTTTATTCATAAGGAACCGAATCGCACTATGATCTGTGTGTACAAATACCTTATAGCCTAATACATAGTGCCTAAATTTCTCTAGTGCAAACACCATGGCCATTAACTCCTTTTCTATTGTGCTATAGTTGATTTGTGCACTAGCAATGCTTCAACTTGCACAGTGAATGTAATAGGTACATTCTTGGTCATCTAACTGTGTAAGTACAACTCCTAAAGCAAAATTGGACATGTCAGTCATTATATGGAATAGTTTGGACCAGTTAGAAGTTTGTAGAATGGGTGTTTCTACAAGCTTCTGCTTCAAGGTTTAGAAAGCTAACTCACATTCCTTGGTCCATTCAAAGGGTACGTCCTTTTTCCTTAATTCTACCAATGGTTTTACAATCTTTGAAAAGTTCTCGATGAAACATCTATAATAGCTAGTATGTCCAAGGAATGATTGGATATATTTTATAGTTTCTGCTTGACGAGTGATTCCTTAGATGACTTTAATTTTCTTAAGATCTACCTTTATCCCTGTTTGTGAAATTTTATGCCCTAATACAATGCCCTCTTGGACCATTAAGTGGCTTTTCTACCAATTGAGCCTTAGGTTGGTTTCAACACATTATTTTAGCACTTACTCTAATCAGTCCAATGCTTGTTCAAAGCCTACTCCATAGGTGGAGAAATTGTCCATAGAAACCTCCACACCATTCCCTATTTGCTACTAAAATATACTAATAACCAAATGTTGAAATGTTTATGGAGCATTGCACAAGCCAAATGACATCTGCCTATATGCAAATGTCCCCCAAGGACTCATGAATGTAGTTTTGGCTTATTCTTCTAGTGCTATTTGGATTTGATTGTACCCACTATAACTATCCAAAAAACTATAATAGCAATGACCTATAATGGTATCTAAGACTTGGTCAATGAATGACAATGGAAAATGATCTTTAAATGTTGCCATGTTCAACAACCTAAAGTCTATACACACTCTCCATTTACCACCTTTTTTAGGCACAATGACTAGTGGACTAACC
>MNCI01011772.1:44788-76217 GCA_015680685.1 Gnetum montanum | reverse complement strand
GGTTACCAAGTGTTCCATGTATGCTCGAAGTGGTCGTGCTGAATGTGCTAATTCGTTGATAATTAATAATTCTAAATAAATAACATTGATTAACTAATGAGAGCACCAACTAATAGTAAATAACATCAAATGCAATAGTTAAGCTATTCTGAATGTTGCAAGGTTTATCACAAAGTTCATCTTTATTTCCAGACATAAGGTGTGCTCAGGTACACAATGCTCGAATAAAGATCTGTTCACTCTATGACTCCTACTACAGGCATTCAGATATAATTCTAACTCTAGAAGAGAAAAACTACAAGATTTCAGCTAAAGGACTGAAAAAATACTATTCCAGACCAAGCACTTCTGTCTCTTATTTATAGACAACGAGATAGGCTCTGACATTGCATGTTCGATGTCGAGGATCCAAAGTCGCTTGGCTGATCTGATATCGGGGGCCTAATATCGGGTCACTTATTTAGCGACTCATCAATGGACATGAAACCTCCAAGATAACATGCAAATATCAAACATGAATGATCAGGATTCCCACTGAAACAAGAATATCAAGTGAGAATGATTTGCAAATATCACATGGCAAATAGAAACCTACATAAATATGCAAGCTCTAGGAATACACTTAGATCTCAAACATGAATGATCAGGACTCTTACTAGAACAAACCTACCTAGGGGAATTGATTTACACATATCACATGACAAACAAGAATTTGCACAGATATGCAACCTCCAAGAATACACATGGTGGTTGTCAAGTATGCATGATCAGGATTTCCACAAGAATAAGCATACCTAGGAAAAGTGGTTTATGAATAGCATAGAATGAACAAGAACCTACATAGACATTTAGCCTCTAGGATGATACATGGATATCAAGCATGAACTATCAAGATTCTTAGCAAAAAATAAGCATACTTAGGGTAAATGATTTATGAATATCATAAGTTGAATAGGAACCTACATAAACATGCAAGCTCTAGAAATATATGTAGATATCAAGCATGCATAATCAAGATTCCCATCAAAACAAGCATACCCAAGGGAAATGGTTTATGAATATCAAAGGATGAATAAGAATCTGCATAGACTTGCAACCTCTAGGATGAAATGTGAATATCGAGCATGCACTCTCAGGATTCTCATTGAAATAAGCATACGTAGGGGTAATGATTTATGAATAACACATGATGAACTAGAACCTACATGAATGTGAAACCTCCATGAATACAGTCAAATCTCAAACATGCATGATTAGGATTCTCACAAAAATATCCATAGTTAGATAAAATAGTTTACAAATGTCATAGGATGAACAAGAACCTGCATGAATGTGTAACCTCTATGAATACACTCAAATATCAAGCATGGACTATCAAGATTATCACTAAAACAAGCATACCCAAGGGAAATTGTTTATGAAAATCATAGAACAAATAGGAACCTACATGAACATGAAACCTCTAGGATGATACATGGATATCAAGCATGCACTATCAAAATCTCCATCAAGACAAGAAAACCATGGGAAAATGGTTTATTAATATCACACGATGACTAGGAACCTACATAAATGTGCAACCTCTAGGAATATACTTGGATCTCAAACATGCATGATTAAGATTATTACTAAAATAAACATATTAAGGGGAAATGGTTTATGAATATCACAGGATGAACAAGAATCTACATGGATGTGCAACCTCTAGGAATGCACTCAGATATCAAGCATGTACTATCAAGATTTTCACTAAAACAAGTATACCTAGAGGAAATGGTTTACAAATATCACAGGGTGAACTAGAACCTGCATGAATGCACAACCTTTAGGATGACATGTGTATATCAAACATGCACAATCAAGATTTCCACCAAAACAAGCATACCAAGTGGAAATAGTTTACAAATATCACAAGATGAATAGGAACCTACACAAATGTGTAACATCTAGGAATATAGTTGGATCTCAAACTTGCATGATCAGGATTCCCACCAGAATAAGCATACCCAAGGGAAATGATTTAAAAATATCACAGGGAAAATAGAAACCTACATAGATGTGCAACCTCTAAGAATACACTTGTATCTCAAACATGAATGATCAAGATTTCTACTAGAACAAGCATACCCATGGAAAATTGTTTACAAAAATCATTGGGGGAATAGGAACCTACATGGACATGCAACCTCCAAGAATACACTTAGATATCAAACATGCATGATCAAGATTCCCATTAGAATACGCATATCTAAGGGAAATGGTTTATAAATATCACAAGATGAATAGGAACTTGCACGAATGTGCAACCTTCAAGAATATACTCAGATCTTGAACATGCATGATCGAGATACCCACAAGAATAAGCATACAAAAGGGAAATAGTTTATGGATATCATGAGATGAAAAGGAACCTAAACAAACATGCAACCTCCAAGAATATACTTGGATCTTAAACAAGAACAATTGGAATTTCTACTAGAATAGTCACACCTAGGGGAAATGATTTACAAATATCACAAGGACAAACAGAAACCTACATGGATTTGCAACCTCCACTAATACACTCGAATCTCAAACATGCACAATTCATATTACCACCAAAAAAAGCATACCTAGGTGAAATGGTTTACAAATATCATAGGATGAATAAGAACCTACATGGATGTGCAACCTCTAGGATGACATGTGAATATCAAGCATGCACTATCAGGATTCACACCAAAACAAGCATACCTAGGGGAAATGATTTACAAAATTCAAAAGATGAATTGGAACCTACATGAACATGTAACCTCTAGGATGATATGGGGATATTAAGCATATACAATCAGGATTATCATCAAAACAAGCATACCCAAGGAAAATGGTTCACAAATATCATAGGATGAATAAGAACCTACATGAACATGCAAACTCTAGGAATACACTCGAATCTTAAACATGCACAATCAAGCTTCCCACCCAAACAAGCATACATAGGGAAAACAATTTACAAATATCATAAAATGAGAAAGAACCTACATGGATGTGCAACCTCCCAAATGACACACGAATATCAAGCATGTACTATTGGGACTCATAAAAAAATATGCATATGCTGGGAAAATGGATTACGAATATCATAGCATAAATAGGAATGTACATGAATGTGCAACCTACTGGAATACATGTAAATCTTATTCATGCACTATTGAGCTTCTGACTAAAAAAAGCATACCTAGGGGAAGTAGTTTATGATATTGATGAGCCACGATATCGCGTACGTGATATTGTGTAAGCGATATCGTGGCCCACTGAAACATCTATAAATTAGAGGCAGCTTTCCCTTGTTTCTCCATCTAGATCTAGACCCTTAGCCAAACTATAGCAGTTTTTCCATTCTAGAGTTAGAATAATTTCCATGTGCCCGCAATAGGAGTCTAAAAGTAAACGGATCTTTATTCGAGCAAATTGTACCTGAGCACACATTTGTGTACGGCAATAAAGGCGAACTTTCTGATAAACCTTGCAGCATATGGACTAAGCTAAATAGGATTTAATTATTGTTAATTGTTTAAATGCTTTCCTAGATAATTAATCTCTCTCAACCCTTGACGCTCCTAGTTAAGTGCATTCAGTACGACTGCTTCGAGCACATGTGTAATGCTTGGTAACCCAGTAACGAATAGCGTTTGGTAATCCCAATAGTGTTGCACTGGTTTAGGGTGTGTGCGGCAAGTGGGAATGGATACTGATGCCAAGATACTTAGAACTTAGTTAGTGAATAGTTAATGAAAGTTACCCATTTAGTTCTCTTCACCCTTCCCTATTAGCATAGGCGTTAAAAAGATAAAAGTTATAAAAATCACATACCTCAAACTTACTTAACCATACAACCATGACAATACAAGTTTGGGAGGACAACGATTGATTAACCTTAAGTGTTCCATTAGGGTGCGTAAGCACTTAGTCCTTGAAGGTTCAATTGGATCACACGTGAGACGCTTGTATTCATATGGTTGAGTGTAGGGGTACCTCACCACTCATCAAATATCATAGAATAAATGGAGACCTACATGGACATGTAATCTACTAGAATACATGTGGATATGAAGCATGCACCATCAGGCTTCCCACTAAAAAAAGCATACCTACATTAAAAAACTTTCAAATATCATAGGATGAACAAGAACCTATACAAATGTATAACCTCTAACAATGCACGTGGATCTTAAGCATGTTCTATTGAGCTTCTCACTAAAACAACCATACCCAGGGGAATTAGGCTAATATCATGGCATGAATAGGAACCTACATGAATGTGAAACCTACTAGAATACACAGAAATCTCAAGCATGCACTATTGAGCCTCCCATCAAAATAAGCATATCCAAGAAAAGTGGCTTACTAATATCACAACATGAATAGGAACCTTCATAGACATGAAATGTCTAGTTATATACTCGAATCTAGCACATGCACAATTAGAATTTCCATCAAAATAAAAATAACCAGTCAAAATGATCTAAAAATATCATGTGATGAACATGAACCTACATGGATATGAAATCTATCAAAATACATGAGGATCTCAAGCATCCACTATTCAACCTTCCACCAAAATAAGCATATCCAAGGGAAGTGGTTTACTAATATCATAGCATGAACAAGAACATGCACGGATGTGCAACCTCTAGGAACATTCTAAGATCTAAAACATGGATGATTAGGCTTCCCATTGAAACAAAAATACCTAGGGAAAATGATCTATGAATATCAAAGGATGAACGTGAACTTGCATAGATGTGCAAGATACTAGAATACATGCTAATATCAAACATCAACCATTAGGATTCGTAACAAAACATGAATTTAGTCATTAAAATATGAATTATGAGCCTATTTCAATGGGTTGCATAGCCATGCAACCTATCAAATGACAACCTTTTTATTTGACTTATGACTTCAAAGGAAATGGCCTTATATTATCCTGTATCAATTAAAAAACATATGATTTTTATTGTACATTTTCAATAATGGAATATACTTAGAGTATGAGTTGCTCAAACAAGAAACCTTGAATGAAACACCTACTCAGTAATTTATATTATAAATTCTAAAAAATATGAGAATAGTACCATAATTTTGCTAGATTCGATAACTCTTCTCACAATCTACATATTTTACTTACATAATGAAAACTTGGTAATGATAAAACTAGATATTACCATTTCAATGAAAAAATCAATGAATTGAATTGATCACATACTATATGAAATTCAATCACTTAGATACTAATTATGATTCTATTTTAATGGGTTGTACAATCATGAAACCTCTTCCATGAGAGTTGTTTTTTATTTAACATATGAATTCAGAGAAGACAACCCTATATTATTGCATGTCAACAAAAAAAAAAGATATGATTTTTTTATAAATTCTTCATAATGGAACATACTTGAAGTATGGGTTTCTCTGACAAGCCACCTTAAATGAAACACCTAGTCTATAATTTATATTACAAATTATAAAATATAATGAAAATATTAGCATAATTTTGCTATATTCAATGAGTCTTCTCATAATCTATGTATTTTACTTAGATAATGGAAACTTAGTAATTATAAAACTAGATATTATCATTTCAATGAAAACATTAATGAATCAAATTGATCACATACTATATGAAATATAATCACTCAAATATGAATTATGATCTTATTTCAATGTGTTTTATGGTCATGCAACCTCTTCCATGAGATTTTCTTTTATTTGACATATGAATTTAGGGAGGCAGCCTTATATTATCACGTATCAACAAGAAAAAGATATGATTTTTTTGTACATTATTCATAATGAAACATACTTGGAGTAGGGTTGTGAAACACCACCAAAATATGCATGTTATAATAATTTTTCATCATGTAGCCTTCACTCAATGAAACTCGAGGGAAAACTTTATTATAAGCATGAAGATTGTAACCCATGAGTGGAAATTTTACGTATCTCATAATTTTGAGCCTAAAAAGTACCTCATAAGTGGTCAAAGTCTCATCCCCTAAGTGGAAGAAGTCATGTAATATCTATATTTGGGTATGGAAGGGTTAAAAATGCCTTTTGGGATGCTAAAAATGGTAATTTGGTGAGTTTTATGAGGGGTATAGAACTTTCTACGCTGGAAATGCATGCATGGGGGGTGTAGTTCACCTACTCCCAATGTAGAAGGATAGACCTAACCTACTCCTAGCATGGAGAGGTATAGCCCACCTACTCCTAACATGGAAGGTGTTGTATGCATACACAACATGGAGGAAGGGGATATGACCTCCCTGCTCCATCTCCCCACTCCCCCTCGCACCACAAACCCCCCCATCCACCCACCCCCAACACATCTCTTTCCTTTACAAACATTAATACACCTTTCCCCCAATGTAGAAGCAACATGAATAAGGTTTCAACACTCCATTAACTCCAACAATGACCATGCACCCCATCATGGATGGTAGAAGGCCCATTGTAGAAGATCAAAGCTAGCATGGATGGTGTGCCCCCATTACTATTTTTAGTAAATGGAATGGCCATGTGGGTATGGCACTTTCCATACATAGTAACCCTCCAAATTTGGTCATCCATCTAACTTGCACATGGAAGAAATTTGAAGCCAATCTATCAACCGTTTATAGCTAATTTGTAGCAAAAATGATGACATAAAACCTATAAAACTAAGCCCCTATACCATTTTGAGGTTCCACAATTTTTGCAACCATAACCATTTGGCATTTCAAGCATTTTCAGCACCCAAAAGCTCTTGCAATCCTTACATCTACACAGCTCCTTGGATTCTTCTCAATGTTGAACCCCTATGGCCTTGTTACCCCCTATAATTCCCTTGAGATTTGTGAGATCTTTGTGTCTATGTTGTGCTCTTGGAAACCTCCACTCCTAGCATTACCTACCATGGTAACCTAGATTTCTCACATTTTTCATCCCCCCAATAGAGACAGTGTTGTAGATTTGAAGGAGCAACAAAAGTTCAATAGCATAAAGAGTGCCAAAGCATCCAGATTATGGAGTTAACTGCATCAAATTCAATAGATTCTGAACCCCCACCCATGTGAATCCCCCTGCACCATCAAGCCATCTTGTATACATTTTCTATACCCCACTTTATTTTGAATAAAATAAGGTTTACAGTTTATGTGCAAGTTTCATTTATTTGTTTTATTTTTCACATTATTTACATTCAAATCTACATCTTTTCATTTTGTTATCCCAATTTTGCATTTTATAAGTCCTTGGGTGATCTACCAAACCATCCAAGACATCCTAAATCTCATTTTTTGGAGGCCTTAGGGATTCATAGTTAAGGCTATTTTGGCTGAGATTTTTGGTGTTCCAGTGATTGAATTTTTCAATTGCTAAAGTTTTCTAGAACTAGAAGGAGGGCCTCCACCCAAATTCTACATCCAAACCTTTTTGCCTATTTTCTTTTTCCACAAATCCCAATGTTTCAACCCATCCCCCTTTGCAATCAAAGCCTAGTGTGGAAGTTGCAAGTGTTTGGGCTTTTAATATTTTCATAGTAGTTGCTGTGAATTTTAAAGCCAACATGGATTTTCTATTTTAACCCATTCTCCTCTTACTATTAAATATTCTTAATAAAGACCAACATTGGTGGATTTACCACCCAAATCTCCATCCCCATTTATTTCTCCTTGCTAAGAAAATTGAAAATTTTCTAAAGCCATTTGCTTGTGGAAGGTCAAAGTTTCCACCTTGGTTTTCAACCCCTTCCTCCTACTCAAATGTTGAAAGAAAAGGTGCAAGACCTTCCATCTTATCCCACTTTCTTTCCTCCTTACTACACCCTAGCGTAGGTATAGCTAGGAAGCCAGAAGTGGATGGAGTGTAATACCACCTATTTTCTATTTTTACTAAAGGGGTATACCCTTGATGAGTGGTGAGGTACCTCCATGCCCAACCATATGAATCACAAAGCATTCACACACGATTTGGTCGAATTCTGTGGACTTTATTGTTTCTAGTGCACTAGTCCTTTAGGATCGTTGTCTTCCAATTACACTTGTGACATTCGTTGATATGGTTAAGTGTAACTAAGGCATCCGATTTTTATCATTTTGTGTTTTATGATTTGGTGCTCAAACGGTGGGTAAAAGAAATTTAATTAACTAAACTAAATTAACTAATTAAGTAGCATTTAACTAATCCTAACATAAGCATCTGATCCCACTTTATGTACACATCTTGAACCCACATATCCATTGTTGGATGACCAAGCACTACGTTACTAGGCATACCAAGCAATTACACTACTGGGATTACCAAGTGAATATGTGTTACACTCAAAGTAATCATACTTATGTGTATAATCTATCTCACTTAATTGCCTCATTAACATAATAACTAACAAATATTTAATAACTAATTGAAAGCATTTAAAAACTAATTGAAAACATTAAATGCATAAATTAAATAGCTAATCTATCCAAAGTGTTACAAGGTTTATCAGAAATCTCATCTTTATTACCACACACACTGTTGTGCTCAAGTACAACAATTCTTGAATAAAGATCTATACACTCAATGACTCCTGCTATAGGCAGTTGGGAAAAAATTCTAACTTTCAAATGGAAAAAATGCAAGAGCTCTACTGCAACTATAATCTCTACTTGCCATAAATGTAGTTGCAAGTGTGTATTTATAGCCAAAAATCAAAAAGGCCAACACTGCATCAATGAGGCCTCCTCGATGCATGGTAAGATGCATCGACTAGGCCTCATCAACAAGGTCCAATCAATGATACTATGTCAATGAGGCCTTGTTAATGTAGCCAACTAAATGTGACTCATCATACCCCCATGATTGAATGAAAACTCATCCTTAAGTTCTTTACAAAATTGGGAAGGTATGAGATTATTAACTGACCTTTCTTCAAATAAAACAAACTGACTAACTTGATCAAAAATGGAGTGCCCAGGTGTACAGATCCACACATTACAAAACATGAAGGTGTTCAAGATATAAAATTAAACACCATGACTTCAATTCTTCAAAACTTGGATAGCATATTCCTTGATGGTATGAAGCTTATTAGAGAAGATCAAATGGTCCCAAGTGTTGGTGGTTCCTAAGGCTTCGAGCGACCTTCATCAAATTCACGCATGGTGGGTTGAGATGGTTGTGGCTATGCTGCTGCTACTAAAACTTTAGGAGGGAGGGAAAAAGCATCCAGTGCTACTTTCATTTTCTCCTCCTTACTCCTGGGATCATGCATTGTCCATGCAGCTTTCTAATGTGGGTTGGAATGGGCACATCCCAAGGACATAGGATTACTAGAAACAACTCCTTGGCATTAATGAACCAAGTGATGAACTGTTTGCATTCAATGTCAAATGCCCTAACTATGTTCTTCAACTCCTGATAGTCATTCATCCATCTAGCTAGGTTCTCAGTAATAGATCGTGGATCTCTAAATCTTCCTCTAAGGAGTTCGAGCTCAACGCTTGCTATCTCAAGCTTCTACTTAGTGTCTTTGTGGTGCTTGAACTCAGCCTCATATAGTAGATATGAGCTAGCCATTTTCTTTTCCAATTCTAACCATAGCCACCTAGTAGTTAGCATTGCCAAGTTTATGTAATGAAGATTGGCCAACTTCACGTACTCTGTCATTTCTTTGATTTGCAACTCCTTTAAGTGAATCTTTGCTTTTTTGTAAGCATCGATCCAATAAAGAATAGGCTACCACATTTCTCTTCCTTGTTGGAGTTGCTAGAGCGCTTCATTCACTTTTTCCTTTGCCATCTATATGTGTTTCTCATTGACTTCTTTTGTAAGCCAACCCAGTCCCTATAATGATTTTTCACCTTCTCAAATTTGAGAGCTTTATTCTTCCATGTGACAATCTTGATGGCAGATTTCTAACTCAAGGTGCATACCTCCTCCATTAACAAATTATAGTTTTCTATAGCCAATTTTTTCAATTTAGTGTTTACCTTAGCAAGCTACTCCTACTATTAATCAAGAATTCTTGAATTTAATCCTTTTGAGCATCAATGTTTCACAGGTGATGATTTTTTGTAGTAAATGCTTCATTCTCTTGGTGCATCTGATTCAAGTCCTTTTGGATTGAGTATGTTTTATCTTTTGCTATAGACTATTTAAAGATGGAGATGAATGCCTCCTCCTCAATCCTCTGAAATCATTCTTGAAGTTATTTGATACCTTCATCTCTTGTCACTACTAGGCTGAGGATTGCATGATTAGCAAGTTGGGCACAAAGTTTAGCAACCTCCATGGCCAAATGTTGATTTTATTCTTCAGTTATTTATAGTTTCCTCTCCAAGATAATGCATCTACCCTTTGCATTCAGTAGCTCTAACTGGGTTGGAGTGATGTTCTCTGAAAGATCAAAAATGTTTGAAGTTGGTTGCTCACTTCCTACTAATTGTTTCAACAACTTTTCATGCTAGGCTACGTTCAACTTTCTACTAACTGTGCCTACAAATGTCTACACATCTTGAAGCATAGATACATTTGGTATAGATTTTATGGGTGCATTTAATGATTCTTCTACACAGTCAACCACCACTTTAGCTACTGTCACCTACCCTTGGTGCTGCATCACCAAGACAATTGCGCCTTCACCTTTTTTTAGTCTCACCAAGAAAGTGGTAGCAATTCTAGAGACATCAACGAATAAATGGTGTTGCGATAGTGACACCATCACCTTCCAAGCATTGGGATCTAACCTTGCAAGTAGCTACGTTCTTTGGGTAGAGAAGATTGGACCAGCCCTCTCCATCTAACTAACTGGTCAAGCCACCTCATTAAGGTAACTCATCATTGGCTAGTACATAAATGGATCTACCCCACTCATTCCTGCTTATTGCTCTTGTTTGCTCAAGAGGTATTCTCAAATTTCATGTAGACATTCAAGGACTATGTAGGCCCCCAATGTTGTTTCTTGAGTGGGTGGTGGTGGTAGCTGCTCCTCTTCTTAGGTTATTACTAGCATTTTTTTCTTTTATAATTTTTGACCATGAGGCTAAAGAAGCATGCCTGAGAGTGTCATTAGAGTAGCGAATGATGCCTACCCTTTTGCAAATTTTTTTGATGAGGCATGGAAAGGGCATAGTCTTCCTTCCATGTTCATTTTCTTTAAAATGTTTCTCAATCTCCAAGTATAACAATTGTGGAAGGTTAACAAGGAACTTCCCGCTTAGAGCAACACATGCTTGGGTAGAGAAGGTGGTTATCTTGCTTAGCCTCAATATTGGATTAAGGTTATAGGCTATAATCTTAAAATAAATTCACTTTGCTAGTGTGAGTGCACCATACTCCTTACAATCAACCCCGTAGCATCATTGGGTCCACTCCCTCTTGGGCTTAGGATCACCTTCAGTGGATAGTTGAGACAGTTGTGTTCCAATGCTAGGCAAGCCAAGTGCCTATGCAATAGGTTATGCCAAGTAGAACACTTGAATGTCCTTGATTTTGACAACAGACCCTAGTCTTCAACTACTCTAAAAGAGATATGTCTCTTCCATGTACCATTTGCCACTAGACGTGATGACTAGCCACATGGAAAAGGCTTACAATTGTGTTTTGAAATGCTTTGGAGCTTTCTTCAAAAATGGCCTAAAGTTGATCTCTTGAAGAATGAATCGTTGAATTTCTCGAGACTGAATAATATCAAGGTAGGCTTGAGTCAATATGACCTCAAGCCTTCGCATAGGTCTAGGCACTTCTCCTCATTGGGATTGTTCTATTAGCACTTCTTCTTCTAAAATCTATCAGACAAATTCAACTTTGGGCTCCTCATGAAGAGGTCTCATTACATGGGTCACCTCTGGTAATTCTTGGCCTTGTTCTTGTTGGCCCCTTCTGACTCTAGGTCATCTCTCCCATGGTTGCAAGGTTTCTCCTTCCTTTAAGCATATCTTAGTGTCATCTATAATCACAACAAGACCATGGATTAGTGATCATTATGTAACCATAAAATAATTGGGATACCTTATCTCTTAAAGATAGTTACACTTTAGCTAAGTTATGATTATGGCTAATTTAATTAATCCAACTATCATTGTATTTATGTATTATCATTAATAAATCATCCCAGAGGTTATTGGAAATGTTAATATTTGAAAAACTTAATGTTTCTATGTTTTTGGGGTTACTAACCCTTTGGGGAGTTAGAAAACAATTTTCAAAAATTTTCATTAGAAACCTTAAGATTTATGGCCCCTAGAATAAAGATCTTACCTCCAATAAGTCCAAGGTCAAAAAGAAGAGTGATTTGGACAAACGTTTTGGAAATTACGAGCTCTAAAAGGTTTGTGGCTTTGAAAAATTACAAAAAATTCCCATGTGTTATGAGCAATTTGCAAAAAATTCCTAAGTGCTAGGCAGTATATATAGCATGTAAGCATTGTGTCAATGAGGCCTCATCAACACAATCGATGGGGCCTCATTGACACAATTGACTACATCAATGAGGCCTCGTCAATGTAGCTATTGACCATCGTTGACTTTGGTATGTTCAAAATACAAGAAATTTTTTAATGAAATTGGGATCAAATGAAAGATTAGAAGACCAAGAATAGTATGAGAACATGAGAAGAGGGTGTTGAAGCTCATAATTTGGAAAAATGAAAAAAAATTAATTTAGTAGATGAATGAAATGAAAGATTAAGGAGCACTGAGTAGTATGCTCAATGGAATATGTGAAAGATAGGATTGTGGTGATGTTAAAGGTAGGGAACCTTAACTAACCAAGCCAAGAGCTATGTAAGTGGGTCCTCCCCATAGTCAGCTCATGCCCTTTTTGCCTTCCATAACCTCAATTGAAGAGTTCATGGGCACCACAGTTGATTGATGATCATGAAAAGTTAAGTACCAACCTGGAAGAATCTATGTAAGAATCCCAACACATCAGACCAAGAAAAAGAGCATAACATAGAACCCAGTAATGAGGTGAGTTATGGCAACATGGATGGATGATAGAGAAGGTGGAATGGAGTTCTGAATTGAGGTTATAAGAAGTCTCTTGTGGAATTTGTATTTAAAATTACCCAAGAAGTTCCATCCTCAGTCCAAACCAAAACCATTGCTTATAGTGACTTGGCATCATCACTCCAAGACCAATCCACCTACTTGAGACACTATACTACTTCCACAAAACAACCACTATTCCACAAAGAGAAGAAAAGAGAAGTAGGAAGTGAGAGAGAGGGGGCCTTAGTTAGAGGAGACTCTTAGGCATAGGTGCATACTATTCAAGTCCCATAACCAGTGCTTATAGCCTATTTATTTGTCCAAGGGGTATGCTTTCAATTCCCATTGTTTTTTTTTTCTTTTTCTTTTTTTTTGAAATGGGAACCATACCATGCAATTATTTATTCATGTTGAATGGATGTGCTTTAAATCACATCATTTTTTTATGGGAACCACATCATGCAACAACGTAATTTGACTTCCTATTAGTGGGTGGTATGAAATGGTAAGAAGCTCATGAAACACACTCAAGCATTCAAGCAAGTAGAAGAGTACAAAGAGTACTGAATCCCCTTGAAGTCACATCTTTTATGAACCTTTGTATCCTTCCTAATTCCTAAACTACCAAGGTCACCGATTGATTAAAAGTTCCTTAATGGAAAGGAACCTCAAATTCCCAGAACAAGGAAAGCCATAGAGTTCTTTGGATGGGCAAATGTTGTGGACTCACTACTTGTTCCATGAAAAATAAACCATGTCAAAGTCATTAGACATTAGAATTCAAAAATAGAAACCAAACATCGATAATCACAACATTAAGCACAAACCATCATTAGTAAACAGCAACAACAGCACTATTTCCTATGATAATAAAGCACACTTTATTAGCAAAAATAAGAAAATATCACACTTGAATAAAACAAAAAAAATTAAAATATATAAGAAAGTGTAAAATAGTCAAGAAGGTCCAAAGGTACTAAAGATGGTGTAAAATTAGAAATATTTAAAAAATCAAGAATTTGTAAAAATTAAAAATTTAAAAAATAAAAAGGTAGAAAGCTGGAGAAGCCAAATGGATTGTTAACATGAATGATCATCTCCCCCATGATTGAGTTCAAAGGAAGAGATCTAAAAAATACAATGTGGTTGTCCATTCATTGAGGCGGTAGTTATACTGGCTTGTCTTGGTTTTAGGAAAGGATTTACTTGATGAATGTTGAATAACTACTTTTTACTCGAGTATTCAAGCTTGTAGATCAACATGGCCCCATAGGGAAAGGTTTTATTAATTATATAAGGTCCCTCCCACAATGTTTGGAATTTTGTCTTTTGGGATACATTTGTGGGGTTCCAGTAGAGAACCTTATCTCTTGCTTGAAGTTTGACTTTCCTAATTCTTAGATCATGACATTGCTTGCTAAATGCCTTGTTCACCTCATTTAAGGATAGGGCCACTAATCAATTTTCATCTAACATGTTTAGATTGATTAATCTTTCTTTCTATGGTAGACTTAGGTCAAGATTTAGTTCATAGGCTGTTGAGAGTGTATAGAGCTCCAATTGAATCTAGAGCATTGGAATTTTTCCGTACACTAACTCATAGGGAGAATAGCTAATAGAAAGTTTCCAAGTTGAACTATAATTCTAGAGAGCACCATTAAGCTTTGTACTCCAATCCTTAGTATATTTGCTAATGGTTCGCGTTAGTATTTTTGTGATCTCCCAGTTGGTTACCTCTGCTTGATCATTGGCTTGGGGGTGGTAAGGTGTTGTTAATTTATGTTCTACCCCTAAGAATTGCATTAACTTTCTAAAGGTGGAACCTTTGAAATGAGTTTCATTATCAAAAATTAGTGAATGTGGCACCCCAAACTATTCATGATATTTTGTTGTATAAATTTGGTAATAGTGGATGATGTACAATCAGTAACTGATGCTGCTTCTACCCATTTTATGTAGTAGTCAATTGCTACGATAATATATGCCTTCTTGTTGGACATGGATGTGATGGGACCCATGAAGTCAGCACCCCATATTTCAAAAGGTTCCAGTGGTTGAATCCATTATTAAGGACCTTTCATGTGAGCGATCATCCCCCCATCTCATTGATAATGTTCACAAGACTTGACAAACTGGTGGGTGTCCCTAAACATTGTAGGCTAATAGTATCATGCCATCAATATTTTTATGGCCATTCATCTCCCTACATAGTGGCCTCCACAAGGCCTTTCATTAGCATCTTGGAGAATGCATAGTTAATCTTCTTCAGAAACACACCAATGAATCAGGCCATCAACACACACCTTGTAAAGGTGTCCATTAATTTCTATGAAATATTTGACCTGTAAAGAAATTATATCTTCTTCCTAAAATCCAAGTCTTGTGGCATCTCCTAAGTGAGAAGATAGGTGAGGATGCCATTATACCATATTACTTTTACAAGCATTTGTTCACTTATTACTCCTATAAAGAGGAGTTCATCTAGAAACTGATTAGAGAGCAGGCTCTCCTCCTCTTTATTGCTCCATCTTAAATAGGAGGTGGTCAACGACCACATTCTCAATTCCTTTTTCATCTACCATAGTGAGATCGAATTCCTACAAGATCACCAACCACCGTATAACACGAGGGCTTACTGTTGGCTTGTTCATTAGGAAGCAGATTACACTATGATCCATATGTACAAATACTTTGTAACCAAGCACATAGTGCCTAAAATTTTCTTGCGCATATAGCATTATCATTAGTTCTTTCTCCATGGTGGTGTAATTTAACTATGCTTCCAAAATGCTTTAACTCATGCAATGGATGTAGTATGGACGTTTCCTATCATCCACCTGCGTGAACACTACTCCTAAAGCATAGTTAGATGCATCTATCATGATGTGGAAAGATCTAAACCAGTTTGGTGCTTATAAGATTGGTGTTTCTATGAGTTTCTCCTTTAATTGTTGGAATACATGTTCATATTCCTTGGTCTAGATGAAGGGTGCATCTTTCTTTGTAAGATCTACCAACAGCTTTGTAATCTTAGAAAAATTCTCTATGAATCGCTGATATTATTCAGTGTGTCCAAGGAATGACCGAATCTGTTTAATAATCTCTAGTTGGCATATTGTTCCTTGGATGACCCTTATTTTTTCTAGATCTACCTCAATGCCTTTTTGTGAAATTCAGTGCCCTAGCACAATGCCCTCTTAGACCATGAGATGGCTCTTTTTCTAGTTGAGTTGTAGGTTTGTCTCTACACATCTCTTCAGCACTTGCTGAAGTTGGTCTAAGGCTTTCTTGAATGTAACTCCATAGGTGGAAAAGTCATCCATGAAGACTTCAACACCACTACCAATCTATTATTGGAAGATACTAAGGACCAAGCGTTGAAATGTTACAGGGGCATTACACAAACCAAATGGCATCTTACAATATTCATAAGTTCCCTAGGGACTCATGAATGTTTTTTAGCCTAATCTTTGGGTGCAATTTGGATTTGGTTATAGCCACTATAACCATCCAAGAAACTATAATAACAATTCCCAGATATGGTGTCTAACACTTGATCTATAAATGGCAAAGAAAAGTGATCTTTAAATGTTTCCATATTTAATAGCCTAAAGTCAATGCAAACCTGCCATTTGCCATCCATCTTTGGTACAATCACAATTGGGATAACCCACTTACTATCTACAATTACATAGATGAACGCTGCCTTGAGGAGTTGCTTTATCTCCTTCTTGACAATTTACTTTAATTTGGGGTTCAACCATCCCTAAGGCTACCTTCTAGGTCTCATGGCCAAGTCGATGTAGATACGATGTTGGCATATCCTTGAATCGATTCCTGTTAGTTTTGGATATGACCAAGCAAAGGCTATTGACTATTTTTTCACCACTTTCAACAACTTTTGCTTTTTTTTAGGAGCAAGTTTGGCATTAATTATGACTAATTTACCATTCTTTAAAAATGCATACTCCATATCGAGTAGTAAATTTTTTAGCTCTAAGGGCTCTTGCTTGAAGTGATCAAGGATTTTCAACTCTCCCCAATAGGTATCCTTATCTTCATCAGAGAGTTGGGAATGAACTTGTTCAATTTTGTCTATGCCTTCAACATATGCACATGTTAGGCTCTCAATTGGCTCCATGCATATTATGTTGCTATTTGAGTTAACAATTAGCCACTAGGTGCCCTCCTTTTTTGTGGCTACTGTGTACATATACCTTTGAATATTGATCTCTTATGCATGTTGATTACATGCCTTAATGTGTGTGCTCTTGATTGACCAAATCTTTTCCACGTAATTGCACCTATTATCACTATATGTGATGCATAGAATATGCTTCTTCTCAATGTTTCCTAGCTCATTTTCCTTGGATATTTCTAAAGATAGGTCCCTTATGCCCATTCTTGTGTCAATTGTGCTTAACCAAGCTCTTCCCATAATGATAGGAAAGTCACTTTTGCAATTGTCCACCTTGATCATCAAAAAATCAATAGGATAGGACCACCCACAAATTGTGATCACAATGTCCTCTAATAATCCCAAAGAGACAGTGATCAACTAATCTACTAATTCTAAAAAAATGTTGTTATTCTTAAGTGGTGGTAGGTTCCAGGCCTTGTATATGTCATGGGAGATGAGATTAACTCTAGAACTAGAGTCAAGAAGAGCCTTGCATGGCTCCTGTCCAGTGATCTATAGATAAATGAGTGAACTTTTAGGGTCAGATATTTTTGTAGAAAGATTGCCAACCTTAATCCAATCAAAAACAACATGAGTTAGCATCACAGTGTGGATCCTAGGCAGCACTTAGTTTGAAAGGCACTCGAAGGTATTTGATGTAGAGGATGAGGGTGCTAGAGATGCAAGATAATCAACTAGACTAGGTTGTGAGAACTAGAGAGGATAGCTAGGTTAGAAGAATGGTCTTTTCCTAGATCAATTATCTGAACCACTTGGCTGAAAACCTAGTTGTGAGTGTACAACCCTCATAGCATTTCGTTGTTATGGCTATGAAGGAATCTCACCCTGCATAGATGGAGTAGGAGGTAATTGGGTTGACAATGGAGGTGTATATGCAGAGAGATGTGGAGGATGATATGGATATGGATATGGATTTTCTCCACAAGTAGATGGTGAATGTGTTTGGTGGTACTTTGGAGAGTAATGGTGATGCTAGAATAATGTATGACTTGCAGAACTTCTAAGGAAGATGGGCTATTGAACATAGTACCCATATAAATTTAGTTGCCTATAAGGGTAGTGCTACCTTGGTGATGGCATTCCCCATGATTGTGGTTAGTACCACTATTGGTATTATTCATAAGGTTGTGGAGGTGTTTTGTTTGGGTAGTAAGCTTATTGTTGTTGGTGGAACTACCTTGGATTGCCTTAAGGATAAGGCAATCATCTTAGAGCTTGCCTACATGCTAGGCAAGCATTCAATGAGTACACTCTAGACTCTTGTAAGTGTGACAGCATAGGGTAACATCCCTTTGGATGTTCTTTTTAATAGATGTCACATTTAGTTTCATCATCAAAGTTAGACTCCATAACTTCCTCTACTACAGCAGCTTTGCCCTTACCTCTTTGGTAGGCACGTTCAACTTCTTTTTGCCTCCTGCAATTATGATCACTATTTTGCTCTTTGGATTCTTCAGCAATCTTCAAAGTGGTTTGAGGTTTTTCATCCAAATAGTCCCATAACTCATCAACCTTGGTCAAAATATCATAAATGAATTTTTGGATGGACAAGGTTTTTTTGTTCACCACTTCATCAAGTGGTGACTTCTCCTCATCACAAAATCAAACCTCTTATTTTCTGAGGGAATGATTTCTTTTATATTCTTTAGCACTTTCCCTTTTTCATAGCTTACCTTCTTCTTTTACTACTTACTCAATTAGCCTTTGGATTTGATGAGCTCTCAATTCAAACAATCTCCCTTGGGCATACACCCCAAGGGTTCTTCTTATTTCTACTCTCAGCCCATCTATGATGTGCCAAAGTTAATTCCTCTCAGAATAACCATGGCCAATGCATTGATGTAAGAGTGAATACTATCGATCCATGGTGGCATCCAAGGGTTCATGTGCTCCCTATTTCTAGCCTTGGATTTTCCTTCTCAAATTAGACACTCTGAAGCATGTTTGATATTTGTCATTAAATAGCTCTAACATGGTACTCCATCGATGAATAGATTTCAATTCCAAAGATCAATACTAATTTTTAGCTTCTTTGATGAGTGTCCTTGGGAAAGCTTGAGTTTTTGCCATTCATTTTCCATGTTCTGTAAGCTGTATGCATCATGAAAAGCTTGTATATGTGTCTACGAATGAAAGTTGTATCCCCCCTCAAATCTTGGGATATTGTTCATATTTAGGCACTTGATCTGACTATCCTTCATATGTCTAGTTGGAATTTTTACTACCTTGGCAATGTTGAGCATACTTCGAGTCACCATTAGAAGTTCATCATCATCACTACATTGATGACACTGATGATGGTTTCAACCACCCCTTTAGTTTTGGTGGCCTTCACAATCATTGTTATCTCACTAATCACCTTCATCATGATTGTTTCAATGGCAACTTCCATGAGAACCATCAAATGAAGAGGAATGTTTGAAATCAGATGAAGAGGAAGGTGGATTGCCACCACCACCACTCTTACACTTATCATGATCACCATCTTTAGATCCCTTACTATTGTAGTGCTTGCCTAAGTCCCTACCTTGGTTGTTACCTTTTCCTAAATCCAATTTATGAATAGTGGATCACAAGTTCAGGTTCACGCCCTAATCACCAGTATCAGGGGGTGGAGAATCTTCATGTTGAGAACCTTTAGTAGAAGGATCCTCAATGTCATCTTGATTTAGTAGGAATAAGGGATTGGAATAATGTTTCCCCTTTATAGCTTCATGAATTTTTTCTTGAATTTGATCTCATTTGCGTTGTGTTTCACTAGAATAGTAGTTTCAAGTGTCATATCCATCCACAACATATTCTTTGTGAAGATCTACTATGCCTAGCTTCTTAAGAATTTTGAATAGCATCCTGGGCACAAATCAATCGAGGGGCAAGATGATGTTTCCCTCCATATCACACCATCATAGCTATTCATCTTGATGTAGGATGAACATGAAGTTTGACACAAACTCATCTAGATGAGTGTATACCATCTTGCATTCTTGTGGGAATAGTGGTTTGGTATCTTCATGCTTGCAAGAAGAAGAAGATATTTTGTAGAACAAAATAAAATTATTAGTGTGCTTTTATAATTCTATATATAGTGGGAATGATATTGACCTTGATGTTCATACAATGATATTAATGATATTTACTTAATCCTAAATAGTGCATGTTCCACAAACAAAGTCCTTGGCAATGATGCCAATAATGAGTAGCGAGTTACCCCTATGCCAAACCATATGAATCACAAAGCGTTTACACATGATTTGGTCAAATTCTATTGACTTTATTGTTTCAGTGCACTAGTCCTTTAGGAAGTGAAATCTAACCTTAAGGTTAATCGTTGTCTTCCCAATTACACTTGTGATGTTCGTTGGTATGGTTAAGTGTAACTGAGGCATCCAATTTTTATCATTTTGTGTTTTATGGTTTGGTGCTCAAAATGAGGGTAAATGGAATTTAATTAACTAAACTAAATTAACTAATTAACTAGCATTTAACTAATCCTAACATAAACATTTGATCCCACTTTCCATACACATCTTAAACCCACATATCCATTGCTAGGAGACCAAGCACTATGCTACTGGGCATACCAAGCAATAACGCTATTGGGATTACCAATCAAATATGTGTTATGCTCAAAGAGATCATACTTATGTGTATAATCTATCTCGCTTGATTGCCTCATTAACGTAATAACTGGAAAATATATGATAAGTAATTAAAAGCATTTAATAAATAATTAAAAACATTAAATGCATAAATGAAATAGCTAATCTATCCAAAGTACTGCAAGGTTTATCAAACAGCTCATCTTTATTGCTGCACACACTATCATGCTTAGGTACAACAATTCTTGAATAAAGATCCATACATTCAATGACTACTACTATGGGCACTCAAGCATAACTTCTAACTTTCAAATGGAAAAACTGCAAGAGCTCCACTACAACTACAACCTCTACTTACCATAAATGTTCCTACAAGTATGTATTTATAGCCAGAAATCAAAAAGACCAACACTACATCGACGGGGCCTCATCGATGCATGGTAAGATGCATTGACAAGGCTGCATCAACGAGGCCACGTCAATGCAACCAACTGAACATGACTCATCAACCCCCTTTGAAAACCATGTTACTATTGATAGTAAATAACTTGCTTTAGCCAATTTTATCATTTTTAACCTTTTTGATCCTTTATTTCTCCCTACTACACCCAATGTAGGTGTAGCTAGGAAACCCAACGTGGGTGGGATTTACATTAACCTTTTACCATTTTTACTAAAGGGATATATCCCCCTTGACAACCATTTACTATTTATAGAAAATAACCTTTCTTAGCTAGCTTTACCTCTTTTAAAATTTTAAGGATTCCACTTGCTAGAATTTTTATTCCCTCTACTAATTTATCCTTCATTCAATCTATTTTCCAACATTTTTCACAATGTCTATCAATCGATCAACCATCCTGCCTCTCAACCTAACAAACATGGTATCTAGCAAAGCTGTAGTTCATGTTTATGACCCAAAAGACCCTGTGGTCATAGAAAAAAGTCAATTAGTTAGGCAAAGAGGTAAAAGCCCAAATTTTGCAATGATTAATGAGGATTTCCACAACTTCCTCTAGGTTAAGATATAAGACGATCTTTTAATACCACTCCAAATTTGACACTAAGCATCAATTCAAAGTTATACACCAGGATGGGAATGAATACATTCTATCCCCCAATGACCAAATCCCCTTCATAGAATTTTATGTGTAAATGCTCATACAACTCATAGAGATTGATGAGTTTAGTAAGGAAATTAGCTCAAAGGATCAACAAGAAGAGAAAGATGAGTTTGAGGTCAAACAACAATTAGACACCTTCATTGAAAGTCTTTTCCAATCTCCAACTTCTCAAACAACCACACCCAACTCCAAATTTCTTACCTCATTGATGAAACAAATCCTTCGATCCAACTCTCCTTCTATCCATTTACCATGTTTGGGTCCACACCCATCATCATCATGCACCAGACATAACCCATGTCTCAATCCACCTCTTTATTTTCATCAATAACCTTTGATACACAACCTCACTATATTCACCCAGCCATGGTGATGTCTACCTCACCATCTCCCTTTGTCACACTAGTGGAACCCTCATTAGAACCCTAAGCAACACAAGCCTCTCATACTCCATTTTTCCTTTTTATGTCTCAAGTTCCGACACAAACATCTTTCTCATTATATAACCCATCTATGACCACCATAATCCAACCTCTTTTTTTGTTACCACAACCTATTGCAAGGCCACAAGCCTCATAGCTTCCTCCTCAACCATCAACACAAACACTACAACCCCCAAGGATGCCCCAAGGCTTAGATCAAGCCTTCCAAATGATCCAAGCCCTTATTGAAAAATTGCAAAAACCTAAGCTCAATACAACTTAGATGATTAAGGTGCTACACTTCTACCAAGATGATCCCATAAGCCCTACAGTGCCTCAAATAACCTTGTCCACATGCTTACCTATTCCAATTACCAAATACAATGGTGAAGGGGATCCCAATACACATCTAGTAACCTTCCAATCTAAGTACCTCTTTTTGCAAGCTTGGCTTCATATGATATTTTGGGTTTTTTCCATGTCTCTCAAGGGTAAGGCTCTAATTTAGTATTGAACCTTGCCTATGGGCTCCATCTCTTCCCTTGAGGACTTGATTAACCCATTTATCAACTACTTTAAATACAAATTAAAGCCAAATGCCACATTGGATCAATTGATGAAGGTAAGACAAGGACCACTTGAACCGATCAAAAGGTTTATTCAAAGGTAAAACTCAACACTCAAAAAAATTCCAAATCATATTGCTAAAACCCACCTCTTGGACATTTATAAGGAAGGGGTAAATGACTTCATCAAGTCAAAGCTGTACTACCTAGAGCCCCAGTCTCACCATCACATAACACATCTTTTAACTTGTCCCAACCAACCACTTCCTACTCTCCAAATCAACCAAGACCAAACTTTAGATGAAAGGATAGGTCTAAGTACACTAAGTTGCCTATGAAGCCCTTTAAGCTTCTAGAATAGTTGCTTAAAGACAACCATATACAACATAAGCAACTATCTAAAGAGGTTTGTAAGAGGTATGATCATCTTTATGACATAGCTAGAGATCCAACAATAGCTACCAAAGATGATCCCAAGCTACCAAGGTACTTCAGAATATATAGGTATTGCCATTATCATCAAATGGCTAGTCATGATATCAATTTTTGCATAGAATGCAAGGATGACCTCCAAAAGATGATAAACTATGGAGAGTTGGTAGTAAATGAGACCATCTCTCCAAAAGCCAACAACAACTCCTATATCATAGCCTCATTCATGAAAGTGAAATGGTCTCATCCTCCTAGAAAACCATTTTTTATCAAAGTACCACTACAAACCCAAAATACAAAGCGTAAAAAGCCATTTTTCGTACAAGTACCATCTACTCCGGCCCTTAAGAAACCTTTCATCATACATGTCCCTCCTTCAGTGGCTTCAACATCACAACATAAGAAATGAGCTGCTAATCCTTCAAAGCCTAGGAAATCATTCATTATCTAGATCTCTCCATCTTCAACAAGACCACAATGACCCATGACCAAAGCCCATGCTGACAACTTAAAGGTTAGCAAGAAAACATCATCACAATAGTGACAAAAGCAACCTATTACCAAACCAACACATAAGCCTATTGAAGGTAACCAACCAAGACCTACAAAAATATCAAATGCATCTATGGACAAGGAGCCCAAGGCACATGCATCGAAACCCAAGCCACAAACCTTAGAAAAGATGGAGGAGCTTAGAATCACTAAGGCCAAAACATCACAAGCCAAGGGAAAGGGATTTATCACAACAATGGAATAAGATAAGTAGTTTCTTAAGCAAAAGAACACGTCACTATATCTATATGACTTAGTCATGACCTCTTCAGCACATAGGGATGCACTAGCTCAAGTGTTGGCTTCTATCTCTATGAATAGAGACATGTTTGCCAACAAAGAGTTAGTCCACTCTATCATTGAACAAAATTTACTTAGGGAATACAAGCATCAACCCATGCTTAACTTTCATGATAATGAGATAAATATTTACTCTCAAAATAAATAGGTGCTATCTACTCCTCTCTTTATCACCATACGTGTTTCTAGTTATAAGGGTCATTGTGTTCATGTGGATGATGGGGCAGCCATGAATGTGATACCACATTCTATTATTAACAAATTAGGCTTAACTGATAACATCTAGAAGAGAACTTAAATCATTTAACAAGTCATGAGTGATAGTGTGAGGTTCCATCACTTTGGATTTTGTAGCCAATGAGCAATTCCCTACATCCACTAACTTCTTAGTAGTCGAAGAGACACCTAGTTTCAACTTGATCCTAGGAAGATCATGGTTGGTGAAGCTTCAAGTAGTTAAATATCCTATACATTAGCACATTCACTTGCCATAAGAAGATGGAAAATTATGATCTATGAGGATAATGTATCACTTTCTTTAGTTAACTATGTCAACATTGACTGAGGTGCAGAGGTGGAATTTCAAGAGGAAACTCCCAACACTCAAATTGGGGCCAATGATAAGGAAAAAAATGATGCTAATAACATTACCTCTATAACACTAAATGATCATCAAAAATCCATGTGAGTGGCCATGCTAAGAAAGAGAGATGGTGAGCATAAGATTATGCAAAAGATATTTGTTGATCTATCAAAGATCAAACAACAAATTTCCAAAAAGCACCTTGTCCTCTCTCTTGTTAAGGATCATCTATTCAACTTGGAAACATTGTATCATGTTTGACTATTGGTTTTATCCTTGTATGCTCTTTTTTGAGCATCCCATAATTGTTAGACAACATATGGACCATGACTTGCTAAGGCCTAAAATTGGTACTATGGCCTGCCAAGGCCTAAAACTGGAAATATGATCTGTCAAGGCCTAAAACTAGTGAATCCATGGCCTTCAAAGGCCTAAACCTAGCATCAAAAAAACCCTTGGAATGGGTTCTAAGTATCAACCATAATCATAGAACTTTACCCCCCCCCCCTGCCATTTTTGGTAGCTGCCATTAACATACATGAATCCTAGACCCTAGTAGGGGGTAAAACCTTAACAAAAACCTGTCATTTTAGGCATCAACATTGGGGAAATGCTAACCCAACATTGCCCAAGAGGTATGGCATCCATACTCATCCTCCAGTGGCCACCTAGATTTGATTCAACCTCAAGGTAGGCCAAAATAGTCTTAAACTCCTCTGATCATCCCCTCCAGCCATGAAAACTTGTCAAACCTAGTTGAAAGTGTCCAAAACTTTCAAACCTGGCTAATCTACACTAAGGGAAGGTCCATCCATACTACCCAGTGTGGATAAATGGGTGACCTTAAATTACTAAAATTGACCACCCAATTACCATATTTTGACTCTACCACCCCCTTGTCAACTCTCGGTAACATAGACTAGCTAAAAATAACCTAGTTTTCACATCTAAACACCTTCTACACATTGGTTAATTCTCCATCCATGCTACCTAGTGTGGATCTAATGTGAAGACCCTAGGGTTATGCCATAAAATCATTTCCACTACCTCAAATAGCTCTAAATTTCACTTTGATAATGCTAGTATCCCTCCATGACCTTTGGTATTCAATAGTTGCTAAAACGTGGCTCAATTCTAGTCTTGAAGCCTTATCCATGCTAGTAAACCCTCCATCCACATTGCCCAATGTGGATCTAGAATGGATGCCTTGTCGGTATGCCAAAAAACTAATTTTACAATCGAAAATAGCCTCATGACCCACCCTGTTAAGCTCTAGACCCTAATAGAGCCTACCAAAGACTTTAGACACCTCGAAATCGATCAAAAATAGCAAAAAGCCATCATCCCCTCCCATCCACACTAAGGCCACCTTGCCCAACATGAATGAAAGGGGGATGACTACATGAGACATCAAGAAACTTTCAATATAGTTCATTTCGACATCAAATCTTACACCTTAACCTTGGCAACCCTGAATGGCTTCGAAACCCTATCAACTCTTGGAAAAAGTGGTTAAAATTACCCATGCAAGTGGAGCCACACTAGGTATACCAAAATGGGTATACCAAAAAAAACCCAATATTTACTTTAAAATTAACTTGTGTTGACAACCCAACCTTCTCAAGGGCTCCAATAGCCAAAACATGCCAAAAATTATCTTATTTCATGATTTTCCTCACCTCCACACTTGGCAACCCCATCATCCATGCTAGCCAACATGGGTGCATCAACCAATGATCATAGGGGTTTCCAAATAAGCCAAAACAACAAAAAATGACGTTACATGCACCCTAGAACTTTGTTGGCACCTCCTAGAGCTTTCAAACCTCCCAAAACTAACCAAAAACTATGAGAAACTAACTCCCTTGAATCCTCCACACTACATCCATGTTGGCCAACATCAATCTAGTGTGGATCAAGATAGGTAAGTCAAAAAAAACCTTTAAAACTACCAAATTTTGATCCTAGGATTTAACCATCAACATCCATAACCCTAGAAATGTGCATTCATGACCAAAATTGGTCAAAAATAGCCAGAAGTTGATCCCCTTGGATCCTTTACACTTGATCCATGCTATCCAATGTGGACCCAACATGGATATAGGGCGTAACTTAGAAAACCATCCATGAGCCTTCTAAACTATTAAATTTTGATCTTGAACCCTAACCCTTAACACTAGCAACCCTAGGGACTAACATGCATGGTCGATTCACTGTCAAACTAGCCTAGATCTAACATTTCTAATCCATCCATGCTAGGGATGGCCTGATCCACACTGGATAGCATGGAACTTATGGTAGTAGATCAACACCCTCAGAGATAGAAAAACAACACCAGTAAGGTCTAGGATCCCAACAACCTTGTATTTGACCTCATTTGATCTTTTTTATCCCTAAACTTACTAGATACTCCCATTCATGAAGGAGCAATGCTACCCAATGTGGATCAGGGGGTATGATCTTACATGACCTAAAACAGCCTTCAAACTAAGCCAAAATTGACCAAAACTCCTAGAAATCACATCTTCTAGCCTTGTGAGCCTCAAAACCTAGTCGATTTGACCTAAAAACACATCCCAAGATCAAAAGGTAGAATAAACCTCTATGATCCATGCTAGCTAATGTGGGCCCAATGTGGATACCACCTATAATTTAATTTAGCCCTCAAAACTTAGTTTGAGAATGCACAACTGTAAACCATCCTTGTTCTGGCTACAAATCCAACCCCATTTTGGCCTTAGTTTTAGGCCTAAAACTAGCAAAATCTAACCTTGTTTGACCAGAATTATTCAATATTTATCACATGCATTCCATTTCACTCAATTTGACCATATTTCATGGTGTTTCAACTTATTTCTCACCTTGTTTTGCATTGTTGACCTTCTTGCCCATTATATGGCCCCTACATAACTACAGCCTCATCATATTCACCTTATTCTCTCCCTTATAATCATTATTGATCATGTCTAAGCCTTGTTTGACCTTTGATCTTGTATGTTTTGATTCATTTAAGAATTATTATTAATGTATTTTTACATTATTTTGACATTATTTAATAATTTTATTACACAAGTGCCACTTGATATGCTTATGTTGTCATGCAGAATGAAGCTAGGGGAATGAGGAAGTAGGCTTGATTAGCCGAAAACCCTAAATAAATCCCTATCATGATGTTGTTAAACTAAGTTGACCTTAGATATCCAAACCTTGATCCTTGAAACCACTACACTATATAGCCATAACACCTTGAAGTAGCCTAACTATCATTAACCTTGAAGCCAGAAACATCATGGAGGATCCCTTAGCCAAAATTCCCATCAAGACCACAATGGTGAGAAGAAAATGCATAGGACCAAGTTTCTCACTAGAACTTAAGCCTTCTCATGATCACATCAAACCCCTATTAGCCACAGTTATATCTTATGCTCACATGTTTGCTTGTAGTATTATTTATCATTATTGACAGGTTGCAACGAATAACTAATGTAGACAACTTTTATGATCTACAACAAGTGAGCCTACATGACATCTTTTGGTCCACTATAACCTTAAACTAACAACACAGCCTACTATGATCTTAAACTAGCAACACATCTTGCCAGGGCATTAAAATAGCAACATTAGTAACTTGGGAAGCTTGGTTTTATCGTCCATGGCCTTATACATTATAATATCATGCTTCCTTTGCTTGATTTTTCTTGTCCTCTTAGAGTTGTGCTTGCAAGATGAAGCCTAGGAGTCAGCACAAAGATGCAGCTCATCACTATATTAAGTCACCATGTGATCTCGATGGATGAAATTCAGTGAGTTGGTCCTGATGAGAGTGCTTATCTTGCGCTCTCACTAGCATCACTCCTTGAACCCAACCTTATGACCTAATGATGACCTTCCATACTTTGGATAATAATGTTGACCTATGTTTGACACTTATGCACTATGGCATAATGACATCCTTTCATTATGCTCCACCTTCAAGTCCATTAAGTGTAAGATAGCTCATTCAATGGGAAAACCAAGTCCACTTGAATGTAATACATCTCATTCAATGGAAAAACCACCAAGTCTATTGAGTGCAACACAGCTCACTTAATGGAAAAACAGAGTTAGAACTAACTTTGGCAATGAAACCCAAATGAAGATTTCACCCCCACAAAAAATGGGAATGCAAATTGCCAAGCTACATGACCAATGAAGAACAAAGGATAAACCAATGGCTCCGAACATGCAAAAGAAGGAACCTAATGACCGAAGAAACCTTGGAGCAAGGTGTTGGTTCCTCAAACACATTTGTCATGTGAGCCACACTTCTAAACATCATAGCCTTAGAAACATCATATGGAAATGGCCTTCGCAACCATTTCTATATGACACTTCTTCCTCTCTACCACCATAGCCTTACTCCATCATCATGAGCACTCTTCAGCATGGTTCGACATGACTAGATCAAATGTAGACAAAGGACATTTGTGGCAGACCTACAATGATTTTTTGTATTCTTTATTAGTGCCTCTTGGCCAATCCTCCATACACCAACAAAGAAGACCATTGAAACACCACCAAAATCTGCATGTTGTAATCATTTTTCATCATGTAGCCTTCACCCCATGAAACCCAAGACAAAACTTCATTGTAAACATGAAGATTATAATCCATGAGGGGCAATCTCACATATCTCATACTTTTGGGGCTAAAAATGCCTCACACTTAATCAAAGCCTCATTACCCAAGTGGAAGAAGTCATGTAATATGTATATTTGGGCTTGGGAGGGTTAAACATTCCTTTTGGGATGCCAAAAAATGGCAATCTAATGGGTTTTATGAGGGTTATAACACTTTCTACGTGGGAAATGCATGCATAGGGGGTGTAGTTTACCTACCCCTAACATAGAGGGGTAGATCTCACCTACTCCCATTGTGGAGGGATGTAGCCCAATTACTCCAACCATGGAAGGTGTGGTATGCATACATAGCATGGAGGGGGGATGTATGACCTTCCTGTCCACCCCCACCCCAATGTTGATACACCTTCCCCCCAATGTAGAAGTAGCATGGATAAGGTTTCAATACTCCATTGATGTCAACATTGACCATGCATCCTAATGTGGATGTTAGAAGGCCTAGCATAAAAGAACAAAGCCAACATGGATGGTGTGCCCTCATTACTATTTCTAGAAAATGGAATGGCCATGCAGGTATGGAACTTTCCATACATAGTAACCCTTCAAATTTCGACACCCATCTAACCTACATGTGACAAAAATTTACAGCCAAATGTTTAGCCATTTGTAGCTAATTTGCAATAAAAATGATGGCCTAAAACCTATAAAACATAAACTGCTACACCATTTTAAGGTTCCATAATTTTTGCAGCCATAACCCTTTGGAATTTTAAGCATTTTCAGCACCTAAGGCTCTTATAACCCTTGCATCTATGTAGCACCTTGGATTCTTATCAGCATGGAATTCTTGTGGCCTTGTTACCTCCTTATAATTCCCTTGACATTTGTGAGAACTTGGTGTCTACATTGTGATCCTAGGAACCTTCACTCCCAGCATTACCTACCTTGGTAACCCATATCTCTCATGTTTCTCATCCCCCCAACATAGCTAGTGTTGTATATCTAAAGAAGCAGCAGAGATTCGATAGCATCAAGAGAGGGAAAGCATCTAGATCGTGGAGTTGATGACATCAGCTTCAATGGATTTTGAACCCTTGCCCAAGTGAACCCCCTACTCCATCAAGCCATCTTGTACACATTTTATGTATCCTCCTTTACTTTGAATAAAATAAAGTTTGTAGTTTGTGTACAAGTTTCATTTAGTCATTTCATTTTTTACATTATTTACATTTATATGTGCATATTTTTATTTTGTTACCACTATTTTGCATTTTCTAAGTTCCTAGGTGATCTATAGGACCATCCAAGGTACCCTGACTCCATTTTTTGAAGGTCTTGGAAATTCAAGGTTAAAGTCAATGATCGAATTTTTCAATCACTATAAATGGGAGGGGGCTCAATCTGGATGATCCTAATCTAGACTATCACAAGGTCAACAAGATTGGATTTGTAGTTGAAACCAAGTTTATGTAGTTGTGCACTCCTAAACTGAGTTTTAAGGCCATTTTGAAAGAGTTGTGAGCATTAAATAAAGATGGAGGTAATATCCACACTGGGTCCACACTAACCAACATGGATGAATGGGGGTGCTCTTGCTTTTTCATCTTGGGATGGTTTTAGGAGAAAATCAACCAAGTTTTTAGGCTTCTAGTGCTAGAAACAGTCATTTCTCTAGTTTTCAATCAAATTAGCTAGGTTTTAAGGATGTTTAAGGTTATGCATGGTTATCCATGTCAAGTAGCATTGATCTAGCATGGATGAAGGAGCCTAGTATGTTTCAAGATCAAAAATGAGGTTAAAAAAGTGCAAACTAAAGGTTGTGAAGTTATGCTGGTGTAGGTTTTTCGTCTCTTGGGGTCTTGATCTATTGCCAAAACTGGAAAGGTAACTCATCCATGCTAGATACATGCTACCCAACATGGATCAAGCCTCCCCTAGCATGGATAGATCAAAAATATCATATCCAAGCCTGTTTGTAAGTAAATCAATCATGCATGTCAACTCCTGAGGTTGCCGATGTTAGGGGCTAGGGTTCAAG
>MNCI01011772.1:19254-34257 GCA_015680685.1 Gnetum montanum | reverse complement strand
AAGACAGCGAACTGCGACCTAAGGCTAACTATCTAGATACCACAACTAGTCCATCTGCGGAGTTCGACCGGATCGCGCGTGCAACGCTCGTTTCATATGGTTGAGTGTAGGGGTACCTCGCCACTCATCAATTGGGTATGCAATATCAGGTACACGATATCAGGTATGTGATATCATGACCCAAGATGCAATATCATACATTCAATATCATAGGGTTACTCTGGGTCTATAAATACAATGCCTAGGCACACAATTGGGAGTAATTTTTTGGTAGTTAAGTAGCAAAACTCTTGTAGTTTGTCGATTTGAAAGTTAGAATATTTTCCAAGTGCTAACAGTAGGAGGTCTAAGTGTGAACAGATCTTTATTCAACCATTAATGTACCTAAGCACACCATTGTGTTGGCAATAAAGACAAACTCTTTGATTCATTCCTTGCAGCACATGAGACTTTCTTTCTTATGCATTTATATTTCATGCAATTTATGTAAATATTGTTTATGTACTAATTAATTTTGATCAATCAAGAAAATCATTAAAATACACAAGAACAATCCCCTTTGAGTATACATGTGATGCTTGGTAGCTCAGAAACAATTAGCGTTTGACAACCCAGCAATGTTTGCACAAGGTTCAGGATGTGTCTAGGAAGTGGGAACGGTTACTTGTGTTAGGCTAGATTAGACCATAGTCTACTTAGCAATCAATCACTCTTACTTTTACTTTCATCTTTGTTCTAGGCAAGTAATTTCATAAAAGCACAAAATAATAAAAAACTTATGCCTCGGTCACACTTAACCATACAATTGCATTCCATAAGTGGGACTGGGAAGACAATGAATGGATAACACACATGCATTATTTAGCTCTAGCGTACTTAATAATTATAGTTTGCAGAATTCGACCAGATCACATGTGAACGCCTATGATTCATATGGTTGGGTGTAGGGGTACCTTACCACTCATCATTTGTGCTGTTGCTAGGGATTGTAGTTCTTTGTGCACTATCTAAACCTAGTGAAACTTAGTAACCTCGTTGTTCAAACCCTCAGAGTCAAATCCTATGAAAATAAAAATTATTATTATTATCATTAAATTAAACCTCAACTACACACTATTTATTAATACAAAATGTCTTCTTCTCATAGGAGCCCATCTCTACCTAGAGCAGTTCAAGTGCCTCAACAATACTGGGTGGTATATGCTCATCCTGATGAGTATGTACCAGACTTTATCTTCATCTTGCATCAAGATGAACTAATCTAATGGCATGATATGGAAGGTAACATTGTGTTGCCACCTGACCGATCTGTTCTAGTAATGCTGTAGCTAATTTCCATGCAACACAGGCTTCAACATCTCCATGGAGAATATGAAATGCGAGATCCCAACTCAAGGGATTATCAACCCACTAAAGCGGAAAGATTAAGGGATCAGTAGCTAGAGAACCAACATGAGCTTATGAAGGGAAAGGGGTCAAATATCTTTCCACCTCTACTTCGCCCAATTGATAAAGATGACCACTTGTTTAGTGATTCTTCTCTCTTTGACTTTGTTCAAGGAGCCCTTAATTAGAATGTATAATTCACAATCCATAATCTAGGTTCTAGTCAAAATGGACCCAATCACAAAAATGGATCTAGAGAAGCATGTCAAGAAAAGGGGGACAAAGGAGATCATGATTATGATTGTGGGAATAAGCATTGAAGGAAGGGTGATAGGCATCAATGTGGAGCAAGTTCCCCTTCTTCTTCCCCTTCATTATCATCATCTTCTTCTTCTTCTGGTTCAGATCGTGGCTACAGAAGAAATAACTGTGATGGAGGTGACCGACAGGACCAGCACATCCAGAGAGGCCCACCATCGAAAAAGAAGGGTTAGTAGAGAATATCATAGAAACCATCATCATGGCCTTGATGAACCTATACTTGCTACTTAGGGCATGTTGAATATTGCAAAGGCTATGAGGATTCTAACAAGGCCTATAAATGACAGCAGAATAAAAAGGTTGGATATGAACAACATCCCTCGGTTCGAGGAAGGATATGATGTTGATCCACAAATTCATCTTCAGGCCTTCTAGGATGCATGTGCCTTGCAAAATATTGAAAATGACATGCAAAAGCTAAAATTATTTCCAGGGACACTCATAAAGGAAGCAAAAATTTGGTATCGATCCTTAAAACCATAATCAATTAGGTAATGGAGTACAATGTTGGAATTATTCAATGACAAATATCAAACGTACTCCCAAGTATCTAATCTAAGAAAAAAATTCAAGGGTGGAAATAAGGAAATCATGAGCCCTTGGATGCTGCTATTGGTCGATACTACTCTCTATTGCATAGGTGTCCCAACCATGGATACTCTTAGCTTGATTAACTTCGTCATATGATAAACGGGTTATGGTCTGAAACCAGGAAAACCCTTGGCGTCTAAGCCCAATGGAGATTGACAGAGTTAAGTGCCCATCAGATTTAAAAATTAATTAAGTAGGTAGCCAAGGAAGAGGGAGAACTGAGAAAATGTGAAAGTGTAGAAGAATACAATAGGGACCCTTCTATTCAGAAAAAGGGGGTTTGATTTTGTGACAGTGAAGATGAATTCGCCAAAGATGAGGTTGTTAAACAGAAAAACTTACCATTTTAGAAATTGCAATCAGAAATCATGGCTAAGGTTGATCAATTATGGGACTCCATGGACACTAGGTTTCAAGTTGTTTTAAAAATTGTTGAAGATTCCAAGAAGCAAAGTGGTAAGCGTGAGCGTCAGAGGCGTAAAGAAGCTGAACGTGCCATATCTAAGGGTAAAAGTAAAATGGTTTCGATAGAGATGGTTGTAGATAGCAACTTAGATGATGATAGTGGGTGTGATGTCTACTAATATGAATATCTTAAGGGATGTTGTCCAGTTGTATCACACTTGCAGGAATCTAGGGTGTATGCCTTACATCCACAACTTACACAAAAGTAAATGTCCAAAATATTACCTTATCCACAAGGTAATTCTTGACAATTCCACCAACCACAGTAGTATTATCTAAGTGAAAATCCACCACAACCTTATGAATTATACCAGCAATGGCAGCAACTACAATCATGGGCGTTACCACCTCCAAAGCAACAATATCCTTACCAATAACCAAATCCTTATGATTACTATGTTCAACAACCTTCTTCTCTAAGGGACTCCTCTAGTCATGTTGTTGCTTACCAACCTCACCACTACCCTCCTAAAACATACCAATCATCCTATCCAAGGCAGGATGCCACCTACTATCCTCATGTATCTCCTGTCTCTACACCTACTCCTCCACCTTCTACACAGCTACCACCTGCTCCATCCATGCAAGGTGAATTATCTGCACAATCACAACAAAGGAATGCTAGGAGGGTAGTTAATCTACAATCAGTTAACCCATCAAGTGGGTTGGAACCACGAACAAAGAAAATATCCTTCTTTCAACCTTGCAATCCACCAAAGCCCTCGGAGACATCGGTGGTTGGTAACCCTACTCCTCCAACTTCCTCTGTTTCCTCTTTATCTAAGTTCCCTTCAAACCAAAATCCTTCTCAATTCCATATTGTAATGCTGACACATGTTGTACTTGATTAAATTCGAGCTGGTAACTTGCCCAAAGAGTCAACTAATCCTAGGAGTCCCCTTATTTACTTGCAAATTACTAGAAATGAGCCTTGTAAAGCTCTTCTTGACTCTAGTTTTGATGTTAATTTGATCTCACATGAGATGTACACAATGTGGAACCTCCCTCCCTTGAAGAAGAGCAACATCTAGCTGGATCTAGTGGACTAGTCCATCATTGTTCCATTGGGACTAGTTGAGGATATCATCATCATAGCTTGTGGGTGGTCATATCCCACTAATTTCCTAGTAATTAAAGTAGAGAACTACAAAGGAGACTTTTCAATTATTATGAGAAGGGTATGGCTAAGTACTGTTGATGCCAAAATGGGCATTAGAGATCTTTTCTTAGAAATATCAAAAGAAAATGAGTTTGGGAAGATCAAGAAGAAGAGAATTCCATGTATCACATAGAGCGATTCAGGGTGCTATTGTGTGTAGAAGTTAGGGTCAGTAAAGCAAACATCTATCTCTGCATGCAAGTAGTGTGCACTAGAAGCTAATATCTAGAGATGTCTATACGCAGTAGCCATAAAACAATAAGGCACCTAGTGGCTGACAATTGATTCTAGCAGTAGTAAATTATGCATGGAACCTACTAAGGGCCTAACATACGAATATGTTGCAAGTATGGATGAACTAGAGCAAGTTCATCACTAGCTCTCTGAAAGAGCAAATGATGATGTCAATTGGGATGAGCTAAAAATTCTTGACAATTTTAAACAAGAACCCCTTGAATTGAAGACACTACCAACTAGAATGAAGTTTGTATTTTTGAAAAATGGGAGGCTGGTTATCATTAATGCCAAGCTTGTTACAAAATAGAAGAGAAAATTAATAAAAGTTATGAAAAAATGGTCAGTAGCCTTTGCATGGTTATATTTCAAACTCACTAGGATAGATCCAAGAATATGTTAGCACCGAATATACATTGACCCTATCGTTAAGCCACAATGATAGCCGTAGTGATGTTTGAATCCCAAGTTAAAGCACATTGTCAAAGAGAAGATTGAACAACTCCTCAAGGTAGGATTCATCTACCTTGTCGTAGATAGTGAGTGGGTAAGTCCACTTGTGATCATACCCAAGAAGGAAGGCAAATGGCAGGGGTGCATTGACTTCTAGCTGCTCAACATGGTAACTTTTAAGAATCATTTTCCATTTCTTTTCATCGACCAAGTGTTGGACACCATTTTGGGGCATAGCTATTATAGCTTTCTAGATGGTTATAGTGGCTATAACCAAATTTGGATTACATCAAAGAACCATGCAAAGATAACTTTCACAAGTTTGTAGGGGACTTTTGCTTACTGTCAGATGCCATTTGGTCTATGTAATGCCCCAGCCACATTTCAACAATTAGTTCTCAGCATTTTCCAAAAATAGATTGGTAGTAGGGTAGAATTTTTTATGGATGATTTTTCTGCCCACAAAGCTACGTTCGAGTAAGCCTTGGACCATCTTGAGTAGGTGTTAAAGAGATGTGTCAAAAAAAACCTCTAGCTCAATTGGTAAAAGATTCATCTTATGGTCCAGGAAGGCATAGTCTTGGAGCATCACATTTCAAAAGAAAGAATCGAGGTGGACCCTAAAAAAATAAGGGTCATCCAAGAAATAACCTGCCAACCTGAAACAGTCAAAGAAGTGTGATCATTCCTTGGTCATACTAGCTACTACCGGTGCTTCATTAAGAATTTTTCCAAAATCGCCAAGCCATTGGTAAAATTGACAAAAAAGGATGCATTGTTCATCTGGACCCTTGCATGTGAAGGAACATTTCAGCAATTGAAGCAAAAGCTTATTGGAACCCCCATTCTTCAAACACCAGATTGGTCCAGACTATTTCATGTGATGTCCTATGCATCAAATTACACTTTAGGGGTAGTTCTTACACAAATGGATGATCAAAAATGTCCATATTACATTCACTGTGCAAGCCAGAGCATTGTAGGTGCACAACTAAACTACACCACCACAGAAAAGGAGTTGATGATAGTGGTGTTCACCTTAGAGAAGTTTAGGCACTATATGCTTAGCTACAAAGTGTTTGTGCACATCGATAATAGCACCATCAGATTTCTAATGAACAAACCAACAGTGAGTCCCTATGTTATACGATGGTTCGCGATTTTACAAAAATTTGATCTCACGATGGTAGATCATAAAGGTGTGGAGAATGTGGTTGTAGATTACTTATCATGATTAAGATGGGATGACAAGAAGAAAGAGAGCCCTTTATCTAACCAATTCCCTGATGAATCTCTCCTTGCAAGGGCTATTAATACACAAATGCCTAATGAACTAAAATGGTATAACACCATCCCCACTTATCTACTCAAGCAAGAACTATTACAAGGGCTAGACACTAAAAAGAAACAACAATTCCTTCACCAAGTCAAGCATTTTATGGAGATTGATGGAAACCTTTACAAAGTATGTTCCGATGGCCTAATACGTTGGTGTGTTCCTGATACAAATCAACTACACATTCTCCAGGATGCTCATGAAGGTCCTTGTGGGGGCCATTATGCTGGAAGATGCACGTCCATAAACATCCTCATGACAGGGTATTATTGGCCAACAATCTTTAGGGATGTACATCAATTCATTCGTGTTTGTGATTGTTGCCAAAGGGATGGTGGAATGACAGCTTAAATGGAGGGACCATAATAATGAATACAACCTCTCAAGCCATTTGATATTTGGAGAATTAACTTTATGGGTTCCATCACACCTTTATCAAATGGAAAGGCATATATAATATTTGCAGTTGACTATTGTACCAGGTGGGTAGAAGCAGTAGTCGTCACCAACTGTACATCCACCACTGCTGCTCAGTTTGTAAAATAAAACATCATAAATAGGTTTGGTGTACCTCGTGCATTAATTTTTGATAATGAAACTCATTTTACATGTGCTACTTTCCGAAAACTGATGCTGCACTTAGGGGTTGAACATAAACTCACAACACCATATCACCCCCAAGTGAATGGTCAAGCTGAGGTCACTAATTGGGAAATTACAAAAATCCTAATGTGTACCATTAGCAAATACCGAAGGAACTAGAGTACTAAATTAAATGATGCCCTTTAGGCTTATCGCTACACATGAAAGCTTCTCATAAGTTATTCTCCCTATGAGCTTGTGTACAGAAAACTACCAACATTGCCCATCCAATTCAAGCTCCATACACTCTCTATAGCCTATGAATTTAACCTAAATCTAAGTCTAGCACAAAAAGAACGATTGATGAACCTTAACTTGCTAGAAAAAAATCAATTAATGGCCCTATCATCCAACAAAATGCATAAGACATTCAACAAGAAACATCATGACCTCAAAATAAGAAAAGTTAAGTTTCAACCAAGAGACAAGTTTCTCTATTGGAATCCTGCACATGTACCCCAATGAACCAAATTTCAAACATTATGGGAAGGACCTTACATCATTGATGAGAATTTTCCATCTAGGGCCATGATCATCTACAAACTTGACAGCCCAAATAAGAAATAATTAGTCAACATTCAACAAATAAAACCTTTCCATGAGCCCAAGCCAACCAACTCAATAAACACCTCACTAGATAGACAACTATGCTCAATCTTTTGGATCTCTCCCTTCCAACATAGTCATGGGGGAGATGGCCACCCATACTAACACCTCTTGTGGCTCCTCAGTCTTTTGACCTTTTCTATTTTACACATTTTTGATTTTACAACTTCTTATTTTCATCTTCTTTGTTTTACATATTTGTATTTTTAAGGTTATTGATCTTCTCTTAGTCTTTGTTTTACACAATTGTTAATATATTCAATATCTATTGTCTACTCTTTTAGTTTCTTTTATGGTTGTGTTTGCTTGTGTTTGATGTGTTTCTCTACTTTTTCTGCTAATAAGGTGGTAGGTACAATGGTAATGCACTACTTGATGGTGGTATGCTTCATTTGTAATTTGATTGTTGATGTCTGGTTTTTGACTTTGAATATTGTTACTGATGATTGGGACATGGTTTCTTTTCATGTAACAGGTAGTGAGTTCACATAATCCACCCATTCACATACTCTATGGTTTTTCGTGGTTTTGGAAGCATGTAGTCTCTTATTCATTAATGCAACTTTAATAAATTGGTGACTTATGTAGTTTCCAGAATTGGGACTGAATCAAAGGTTTGGACAAGGTGTTTCTTCTTTTGAGGTCATGGTGTTTCTTCTTTGCCTCATGCACGTAGTTTTCCTATGTGCAGGAGTGTTCTCATAAGCTTCTCATCGTACCATGTCATTTCATAATAGGAAGTCAAATAAGTCCTTGCATGGTCTGGTCCTCATCACAAAAACAAAGATGAGGATTCAAAGCACACCCCCTGGAAAAAATAAATGCAAAAAATGCATGGGTCTTTGCATGGTGTGGTTCCCATTCAAAAAAATATGGGAATTCAAAGCACACCCCTTAGACCAAATAAAATGGCTATAAGCACTCATTATAAGAGTTTTCTTGTCTCCTCTAACTAAGGCCCTTTCTCACTTCCTACCTTCACTCTAATTTGGAATGGTGGTTGTTTTGTGAGAGCATTCTTATGTCTCATGGGATGGACTAGCATTAGAATGTTGATGCGAAGTCACTGAAAGTGGTTGGTTTTGATCTAGACTGAGGATGGATCCTACCAAGTCATTTAATCACACACTCCACAAGGGACTACATGTAACCATAATTAGGAACTCCATTCCACTCTCTTTGTCATCCATGTTTTCTTTTCATGCCTCACCTCACTACCAATTTCATGTTTTGATTTAATTTTCTAGTTTGTTGTGTCGGGTTTCTCAGTCAGTTACTTTTGGGGTTTTGTACTTAACTTTTTGTAACCATTAATCATCCATGATGTCCACAGACTCCTTGGTTTGAAGTTATGCAAGGGCATAAAAAGCTTGTGCCTACTTTGGGGAGGACCCACTTGCATATCTTTTGGTTTGGTTAAGTTAAGTTCTTTATCCTTAAATATTGTTACAATCAAATTTTTTTAATTTACCCCATCCATGTCATCCAATTGTACACAACTTCATAACTATTTTTGATGAACTCCTTTTTTATTGTTGTGAATACCCTATTTCCAGTATTCCTTGTGTTAAGCTTTTTCTAAATTGTATGGATCACTTCTCTTACTTAACCCATTCATCATTCTTTCTACTAACAACATCAAGCAACCAAGCTATCGCAATCATAACTTGGCTAGATAAAATCACCGACAAGACAACGTATTCAACCATTATCTATTGCACTATATATACTAATCCTTGGTTTTGTTGTGATTGCAATGGGAAACATGGACTAGAAGCAGGACTATCTTCACCAAGGAGGATGCAACCATATCACTTGTGAGAGATTGTTCATAACCACTAGATCTCTTCTACCTCTTCCTCATTCTTCTATTGCCAACAGGATTTGGATGTCCTTTGGATCCATTGGTGTTCTTTCCTATTGTCATAAACATCTAATTTTGTGCACAATTGTAATATTGTATGCTTGGGCACTTCTGTATTTGTCTGTTTTCTCTATGTCACTCTGCATGTCAGTCAAATAAGTTCACACTCCCTAATATATTTTTTCAAGGACTTGTTCCTCTTCTTCTATACTCGAGGACGAGTTTTCATTCAGTTGCGGGGGTATGATAAATCGTGTTTTTCATATGCTTCGATATCAGGGTGGCCACGATATCAGGTATGCGATATCGCAACCCAAGATGCAATATCGTACATTTGATAGCATAGGGTTACTCCCAAGTCTATAAATACAATGCCCAAGTGCACAATTGGGAGTAATTTTTTGGTAGTCAAGTAGCAAAACTCTTCCAGTTTGTCCATTTGAAAGTTAGAATATTTTCCAAGTGCTCAGAGTAGGAGGTCTAAGTGTGAACAGATCTTTATTCAAGCATTGATGTACCTAAGCACACCATTTTGTTGGCAATAAAGACAAACTCTTTGATTCATTCCTTGCAGCACTTGAGACTTTCTTTCTTATGCATTTATATTTTATGCAATTTATGTAAATATTATTTATGTAGTAATTAATTTTGATCAATCAAGAAAATCATTAAAATACACAAGCAAGACCCCCTTCAAGCATATGTATGATGCTTGATAGCTCAGAAATGATTAGCGTTTGATAGCTCAGTAGTGTTTGCACAAGGTTTAGGATGTGTTCGGGAAGTGGGAACGGTTACTTGTGTTAAGCTAGATTAGACCATAGTCTACTTAACAATTAATCACTCTTACTTTTACTTTCATCTTTGTTGTAGGTGAGTAATTTCATAAAAGCACAAAATAATAAAAATCTTATGCTTCAGTCACACTTAACCATACAATTGCATTCCACAACTGGAACTGGGAAGACAATGAACGAACAACACACATGCATTATTTAGCTCTAGTGTACTTAGTAATTATAGTCTGCAAAATTCAACCAAATCGCACGTGAACACTTGTGATTCGTATGGTTGGGTGTAGGGATACCTTGCCACTCATCAGCTATCAAGTATCTGACACAATGTTGACGTATCCCATCCTTGGAACAACCCAAGGGATTATATGGTCAACCCGCATGTGTCTAGATAACATGAAGTACATATTTTATGCATGATAGTGGATTAGAATAATAATTGATCTCTCTCTATTAAGATTTTGGAGAAACCCTAGATTCTTCAAAACTACTTTTGCATGCATTAGAGTAAATGAGATTTTAAAATACATTCCAAATCATCCCATCATTTTGATAGGCAAAGACATCATGTAATTCATGCTACTAGGATTGAATAACATTAAGTGAAAATGTAATTCATGATACTAAATTTGGAATTTCAAGTAAGCTCTTCCTAGTATAATCTTATTTATGACTAAGTACACCAAAGAAATGTTTAATAGCCAACATTAAACTCATGGTTCTCCAACATCACTCTTGCATGCTCATGGGTTGGAATACCAAGTATCCTCTTCACATGTTTAATAGCCAACAGTTAATCCTAGATTCTCCAAAATGACTCTTGCATCCTTTGGAACATCCAAGGTATCATGTGGTCATCCCCTTGTATCTAGACAACATGAAGTACATATTTTATAAATGATAGTATGTTGGAATAACACTTGACCTTTCTCTATTATGATTTTGAAGAAATTCTAGATTTCTCAAAATTACTTTTGCATGCATTAGAGTAGGTGAGATTTTAAAATACATTCCAAATCATCCCATCATTTTGATAGGTAAATGCATCATGTAATTCATGCTACTAGGATTGAACAACATGAAGTACAAATATAAAGCATGCTACTAGATTTAGAGTTTTAAATAACCTCTTCCTAGTATGATCTTCTCTATGACTAGGTACACTAAAGATATGTTTAATAGTGAACATTAAACTTGAGGTTCTCCAACACCACTCTTGCATGCTCATGGGTTTGGATACCAAGTATCCTCTTCACTTGTTTAATAGCCAACATTAAACCCTAGATTCTCCAAAACAACACTTACACCCTTTGGACAACCCATGGTACATCCATATGTTTGAAGAACATGAAGTACCTATTTTATGCATGTTAGTGGGTTAGAATAAAAACTAGCCTCTCTCTATTATGATTTTGAAGAAACCCTAGATTCTTCAAAACTACTCTTTCATGCATTAGAGTAGGTGAAATTTTAAAATACATTCCAAATCATCCCATCATTTTGATAGGCAAAGGTATCATGTAATTCACACTACTACGATTGGACAACATGAAGTAAAAATGTAATGCATGCTACTAGATTTGGAATTTCAGGTAATCTCTTCCTAGTGAGATCTTACCTATGACTAAGTATACCAAAGACATGTTTAATAGCCAACATTAAACTCAAGGTTCTCCACACCACTCTTGCATGTTCATGGGTTGGGATACCAAGTATTCTCTTCACATGCTTAATAATCAACATTAAATCCTAGATTCTACACAATAACTCTTACATCCTTTGGATAATCCAAAGTATCATGTGGTCATTTCCCATGTGTCTAGATAACATAAAGTAAATATTTTATGCATGTTAGTTGATTAGAATAACCATTGACTTTTCTCTATTATGATTTTGAAGAAACCCTAGATTCTTCAGTACTACTCTTACATGCATTAGAGTAGGTGATNATATCACAGCGCAACCATGATATCACAGCCTATCTCCTCATCTATAAATAAGAGGTAGATAGTTCCAATAGGCATTAGTTTATTAGTTAATCAGTTTAGAGTTAAGTTTTGATTTTAGTTCTTGTTTTTTCCTCCCAGTGCATGCCCGCAGTGTGGTGATTGTAATTCTACAGAACCTTTATTCGAGTGTGACGTACTTGGACACACATATGACCAGAAATAAAGATCAAGATTACTTCAACATTGCAGCATCCACTTAGCTTAATTAATTATTTAATTATTTAATTGTTACTTACTGCTTTCCTAGTTAATACCTTCTTACCCTAAACTCCTGTTAGATGCGGAATGAGTATGACTTGATTACAAGCATTTAAGTGTGACTACTTCGTAACCTAGTAGCGTACCTAGGATCTGCGCTTGGTAATCCCAGTGGTAGTCATGCACGAAGTCCAAGATGTGTACGGATGATTGAGGAACGGATGCTCATTGTACTTAAGCTAGTTTATATTCTCTCTTACCCTTCTCTCTTAGCTTAGTTAAGATTATCTTCCCTTGCCTTCAGGAGTAGCATTAGTATAGAAACCACATCATACACTTCATTCTGGACTAAACCATACGTGACAAAGTTAACACTGGTCCAAATGGGAAGACAGCGAACTGCGACCTAAGGGTAACTATCTAGATACCACAACTAGCTCGTCTGTGGACTTCGACCGAATCGTGTGTGAGACGCTCGTATTCGTATGGTTGAGTGTAGGGGTACCTCACCACTCATCATTGCCACCATTGACGAGGATGGTGCTAGTTATCTAGATTAGTTATATCATACAAGGTCGTTGTACAGGAATTAACAATATATCTTTTAAGAAGAAATAATTATAAAAAGTCACACATAAACTCACACACAATTTCACAACCATGGATCTCCTACAAGACTATAATAATGCCACATCTAGTGAGGAAGTTCATTGGAGAACCAACGAACTATATGATAATGAAAATTGGAGCACGCAACCCGAGGTGGGGGTTTCTTATAAACATAAACAGAAGCAATGTCATCCCAATGCACAAAATCATAACTTACTCGATGACAATGAACCCCTACTAGCCACTACAAGCTTAACGCAAATACAAGAGGTTATTCGAATCTCCCATAGGCATCGTAAAAAGAGCCGTCTACCCAGGATCGATTTAAACAACTTCCCTAATTTTTCAAGAGGATATGACTTAGATTCGCATCAACATTTACAAGCCTTCTACGATGCCTATACATGGAACAACATTGATAACAGTTGAAAAAAGCTTAAGCTCTTTCCTATAACACTCATTGGCCAAGCAAAAGTATGGTATATATCGTTAAAACCAAATACAATACGACGTTGGCCAACAATGGTAGAACTCTTTAACGAAAGATATCAAACCTACGCAAGAGGGTCAGCCTTGAGGAAACAAATCCAATAGTGGAAACCCTTGGACATGGCCTTAGAAAGATATTATGCACTATTAAACAACTATCCAAGCCATGAGTTCTTTGAGGAAAGGCTAATGTACCATATCATTGATGGGCTTCGTGATGCAACAAGAGAAACCCTAAGGATGTATGCTCAAGGTCAACTATATGAACTATGAACCGATCAAGCCCAATACCTTATTAAGTGGATAGCAAAAGAAGAAGGAAAAATGGCTAGATGGGAGAGTGTTGAAAAACATCAACAGGACCAAAATCTCAACTTAACAAAGGTCCATAATCACAAAAAGGAGAAATCAACCAATCTCAAGGGGGGAAAACCATCTTTGCCAGTACCATAATCATTAGAAGAAGTTGAGGCAAAGATTAATAAGATGTTGGAATGGATGCATAAAAAGTGTGGAGAATTTATCGATATTATTGGAGATAGATTTTTGACAACCCAAGAAGCAGGACAAAGTATCAGTAAATAATCGGAAAGAAAGGATAAGCAAAATAAAAGCTCAACTGCCAATCATACATATGAATGCAACATTTTCCTATACGATCACCCCAAGGGTCAATGCCCAACCTTGTTTCATCTATATGAACATTGGGGAAACATGTTACACCCAGAGTTTGTACAGAGATACTGTGTTCAATCACAGTGGCAACAATCCAAGTTGTGGGGGAAGCCACCCCTAAACTGGAGACACCCTTCATATCCTCTGAATGAAAATGCTTATCACATTCAACATCTTGTTTCCCCAACTAGACCAACATACTCTATCTCACCACATTATCATTCTCCTCAATACTATTAGCCCATGCCTTCAACACAACCACTACCTTCTGTATCCTACACTTCTCCATAGTTTCAACATTCTCATCCTTTCCCTCCTTCTACATCACCACCAACTGTTCCTAAGGTGCCTACACCACAGCAACAACCGCCAAACATTACTTGTGCTACTATTGCCAATAGCAGTGAGAGACCTCAGCAACATCGAAGGTGTCCCTTCTTTAGAAATGACCCTAGGAAGGGACAACACAATTCCAAGGCCACTACATCCTCCAACTCAGCACAAGTCCAACATTGTGGTGCATCCTTCTCTTCAAACCCAACACCTCGTGTTACTTCATCAAGGCCGCCAATTAACACTCCAACAACCATATGGCTCAATGAATACAGCCATGGAGGGTGACATTCCGATCCTTGCATACCATCTAGCAATCCCAGATATCATAGTGGGTCAACTTATTATCCGAGAACCACATCTCATAAATTGCCCCACTATGCTTACTATACCCAAGTGTGTGGAGCCCAATGGGGTAAGTATGACTGGGTCCCAATATTTCCAACATGCAAGGATCCTCATCTTCCACTTATTAATCCTTGCCATCCTCAATCGTTTAGTTATGGGGGATATCCCCCATTCTAGTAACAAGTAGGATTAATAACCATTTTTTATTTTCTTTAATGTTACAACTTTTTTGTTTTCCAGTTTTTCAATTTTCAATTTCTTGTTTTATCATTTTTTTCTTTTTATCTTTTTACGCTTTTGAAAGTAATCTCATCTACGAATAAAACATTCATGTGGATTGTTGGTTGAGGTGTGTTCTATGTTATTGAGTCTTGAGTGATCAATTATGTGGACAGTGAGCCCATTACACCCACTCATCCACTCTACAAATAAGAGGTTCTATTTGAGGGTACAGTGATATTCTTGACATCCTTGAAACTTAAAATTAATTT
>MNCI01011772.1:7535-19185 GCA_015680685.1 Gnetum montanum | reverse complement strand
AAAAATCCAATGTTGTTCTAGGGGGTCCCACTATAAAGACATGCACCCATGCCTGAAGGTTGGCGGCTTCTCTAGATTCAGTAAAAAGAAAAAAAACAAAGGAAGTGCCATAAAACAAAAATCACTCCTCCCTTGAATAAAATGCTAAGTGATCATACGCCTTGTTATTATGGTACTCTCATAGTTGCTCATCATGGGATGAAACAATGTGATGTCACTGATTAGAGGAATGGACTTGGTCCTTCTCTTGGAACGATGGGTTAATGACACGTTAATCATGCTTTACACGTAGGATTCACTATGCCCTAGGTTAGTTACCTCATGCCCCAATCTCTACAATCCCTTCTATAGTTCGTCTCATCTCATTGTTCGTGTAATTGTAGCTTGTGTCATGTGTAACATAGAATTATTACCTCATTTCGTTGATATTTACATGTGTGTGTTTTGTGGCATTGGTGTGAATTACATTTAACCCTTCTAGTGCCCACAGACACTTTTAAGTGTGGTTACACAAGGGCATTATAGGTTGGAACCTGCTTTGGGGAGGACCCACTTGTATAATCTTTTGTAATTTTCACTTATGACACAACTCACACACACCATTTCTTACCCTTAGCCTATTTTTCATAACATTCTTTCCTTATTACTATCCCTCCGAATTCCAACGTTCCTATGTAACCATTACATGGCCTTTTTCTCTCACTTACCACCCCAAGACCTTATTGCTCAAGTCCACCCACATATCATTATTTGTGCCTTCAAAGTGAGTTAAATTACCCTAGAACCCTTAAACACCTACCGCATGTCCTTGATTCCCATTATTAACTTTTGAAAAACCTTAAAAATTTAGTATTTTCCCTCAGCCTAAACATCAATAGGCCACGATATCGCGTACGCGATGTATCATATGCAATATCATGTCCGCAACACTTAGCATCATTTTTCACAATTCACGTGGAGGAAATTTTCAAATTTTTTTCCACAACTTGCAAGTGTGAGACCCTTGCTTTTCTACCTATATCTCGCTTGCTAGTACTCCGATTTTTATTCCGTTTGAACCGACTTGAACCCGGAGTGTTCAGCTTAGTCATGGGGGAGGAACACCCACCGAATAGCACCTAACTTTTTTGGAATTTATCATCGCCCGAAGGACATTATCAGGGGTAATTAGCTATAACATTAATAATAATTGTGCCGAAAATAATTTCATTCCTTTAGGTACATCGGGAAACTAAAATTGGAAACCACCTAAGTAACAAAGGATTCACTATTATAATCTTTCAGAAAACATCACACGAAGATAAAATAAGTTAATTAATTAAGGTAAGTAGTAAGGTATAACTTAACTTTAGAAACAACCATACTAACGCTTGGCCCCGTGTGATTGCAAATGGCCCCAAAACACGGACAACAGGAAGGTCCTGCTCAAGGTGGAAGTAAACAACCTAAGAGAGGTGAAGAACAAGTCCCTGTCAGACAACCTGCAAAACATGAGGAACAATCATTTAGCATTCATCAAGAGGACCCTCCTATCGTATAGTCCGGGCAGGCAGAAGGAGGAGCTACTTCTGCGCCTGAACAAGGACAACACCTCACATTGCCCCAGGATTGTGTTCAGGCTATCCACGAAAGGTCCACATTCACAGCGGTGATTGTGGAATTAAATTTTGAATCTTTTACAGAGTTTACTCCTGAGGCTATTAAGGATCACCTCAAGGGGTCTCCCCTATGGCCTACCCTCTTTGAAAGCGATGTCTGGTACTTAGGGGAGACGTACCAATTCTAGCACAGTAGAGAACAAGGCACCACCATTAATATTTGTGGTTTGATAGTCAGTTTCTCCACGCAGGCCATTTCAGAAGTATTAAACCTTCCAAATACAGGGCCCAAGGTTGCTCAGTTTTCTAACCGTTTAGACCCTGATGTGTGACAAGTTTGGTTAGAAAGGGCATATGGCAGGGATAAGAAATTTGGAGAGTTGACGATGAAAGAGCGAATCTATTTCAAAATTGGAATGTATCACCTCTTCCCCATGAAGGGTTTAAAAAGAATCTCAACATATGTGGCAAGAGGATGTGCAGTGCTGATGGGAAAGCTTAACGCTAACCTACCTCATCTATACCTTACGGAGAGCCTAAGGTGATTTGAGGAATGGAAGACAGGGAAGCTTACCTTACCCTTCCCTTGTCTTATTAGGAAGTTGTGCCAACATGCTGGTATCAGGGGATACACTAATGATGTCCTCCAAAAAGCCAAAAATTCTTCATATGCTAAACTGTTAAAGCCACCAGCCGCAAGGAAAATCACTGGTGAGACGCTGGGACTAGAATAAGAACAAGAATAGACGATGGGACCAACTGCAACCTAACTTGCAGGACCCAACTGACCTCCAAGTACGCAACCTAGCCAACAATAGGAAGTAGGGCCTAGCACGGGCCAGGATCAACCACCGCCGCCGCAAAATTATAGATCGTCGATGAACCATCTCAGGGCCATCACTAAGATAGTCAGTTGGGGAAGTCGTGATGATGCAAATCTCTTCTGCATCATTGATGATGCCATATAGCCCAAAGTTTCTTTGGATCGTACAAGGGGAGAAGTGTCTATTCATACAGGAGGAGAGGAAAGTACTTGGTCACAACAGATCTCAGGAAATGCAGCATCTTTCCAAGTGCAATTAGAAACTGGTGAAGGGGCCACTGTGGTGGTCATGCAACACCAAGATGTCACGAGAGCTACAAAAGTGGTTGTAGACCACATTAAAGAATCTTTCAATGTACCTATTGCACCACTAGCAGATATCACAGGAGCAAAGGATGCTCAAACTTTGGCTGGAACCTCAATGACTCCTACAGAACATGAGGATGTGCTTGATCAATTGCCACAAACAGGACAAGTAATGATGTCCTGTTTGACATCCCTCATGATGTTACAGTAATTCAATCGAACCTCATTTCCACTAAGGGGAAGCTAGTCTTAACAGAAGTGAAGCCCGAGCATGCTGAAGTAGAGGTGCAGAAATTGCAAGAGCAGCTCGTGGCACTACAAGCAGCACAGCGGGACCCCTTGCAATTTGTTCCCACAGACCAACTGGACAATTTCAAAACTAAGCAACTAACCAAACTACTAATGGAGAATAAAAAGGTGGCTAAGGAAAAAGAGAAGGTTATTTGGGATGCCTCTGTAGCACAGGCGCAAACTCATGTGCATATCAAGGCACTCAAAGCCTTACAGGAGGAAAACAAGCAACTTGTTATCGACAACCTTCGGTTAACTGCTGTGGAGAAGTAAAAGAATGTTCTCGAAGAACATTTTCATTAATTGCGATATTAATTCATTCGGGTCAACCAAGACATGAGTTGTTTAGCCAGGGAGAATCAAACCCTCTCAATGGAGAAGGTATGCACCATCCACCAAAAGACAACTATTGAAATAAGTGCATGAAAAAATGAGGCTAAATAGCATGAAAAGCTAAAGGAGCACTTCTGAGACCAGGTGGGGATGTACAAAAAGATCCTTGAGAAGGAGATCCATATGACCAAGGCCCACATCAATGCTATCAATGGTTAACACACTAACTAGCGGACCATATTGGACACATATGCCTTAGCCCACCAAGTGGAAGTTAAGAACCGGGACCTACAGATTTAAGATCTTATAGAATACATGAAGTTGGCAAACCTATGGTATGCCAACCTTGCCATGTTAATAACAGGATGCCCGAGAAAAAAGCTCAATCAATAGGTAGCTACCACCTACATCAAATATGAAATAGAACAGGCAGAATGCAAGAAGATATTGCAAAAACTAAAGATTGTAAGTTCTGAACTTGAGGTGGTGAAGGCGAGCTACCAAGGACAAAAATGTGTTGCAACAAATTTGGCTCGACGGCTTGCAAATTTTCAAGACTATAGAGACAAATCCAAAGCCTATGAGGAGGAACAACGGGTATTTGCGACCTGGTATGTTAAGGCAAATCAAATGTTTTCGCAACTACCCTACCCATGGAAGGTGCCGACTCCATCAAACATCAAAACATTAGCATGGACGACACAAGATCCCCGAACTGAAGAGGAGAAACTCCAGGCCATACTTCAATGTCATCAAGCCCCAAGACCTGGAGCACAAGATAAGGGGAAAGCACCTATGGAGGAGCCACTACCACCAGGAACTACATCAATTCCACCAATTTTGTAGTTGTAGCACATTCCTTGTGTTGTGTCTCTATTTTGTTTTGACTCCACACTATGGCATAAACCCATTTTCACCATCCAATAATCTCGTACCTATCCACTGTGTAATCAATGGAGCTTGTTCTCATTGTAACTCGAGGATGAGTTTTCATTCAGTCGTGGGGGTATGATGAATCGTCATTTAGTCAACCACGATATTGCGTATGCAATATTACATATGCGATATCGCAGCCTGTCTCCTCATCTATAAATAAGAGGTAGACAATTCCGATAAGCATTAGTTCATTAGTTAATCAGTTTAGAGTTAAGTTTTGATTTTAGTTCTTGTTTTTTCTCTCAACCTTTTTCCTCCCAATGCATGCCCGCAGTGTGGTGATTGTAATTGTACGGAACCTTTATTCAAGTGTGACGTACTTGGACATGCACATGACCGAAAATAAAGATTGAGATTACTTCATCATTGTAGCATCCACTTAGCTTAATTAATTATTTAATTATTTAATTGTTACTTACTGCTTTCCTAGTTAATACCTTCTTACCCTAAACTCTTGTTAGATGTGGAATGAGTACGACTTGATTACGAGCATTTAAGTGTGACTACTTGGTAACCTAGTAGCATACCTAGGATTTGTGCTTGGTAATCCCAGTGGTAGTCATGCACAAAGTCCAAGATGTGTACAGATGATTTAGGAATGGATGCTCATCACACTTAGGCTAGTTTAGATTCTCTCTCACACTTCTCTCTTAGCTTAGTTAAGATTATCTTCCCTTGCCTTCAGGAGTAGCATTAGTATAGAAACCACATCATACACTTCATTCTAGACTAAACCATACGTGACAAAGTTAACATTGGTCTAGATGGGAAGATAACGAACTGTGACCTAAGGATAACTATCTAGATACCACAACTAGCCTGTCTGCAGAGTTTGACTAGATCGTGTGTGAGATGCTCGTATTCATATGGTTGAGTGTAGGGGTACCTTGCCACTCATCACCAAGTATCCTCTTCGCATGTTTAATAGCCAACATTGAACCCTAAATTCATCAAATAACTCTTATATACATAATAGTAGATAAGGCTTAAATTTTGAAACACACATTTAAATTATATCTATATACAATGCATGAATCTTTAACAATGAGGAATATCTCTAAAAAATTATTTAAAATCATTATATATACACAACCTTCATACATAAATAATAGGGGAGGACAAAGTAAAGAATACAAATGAATAACAATGTATGCATAATCCCACATTGAAGAGGTGATGACAACATAAAGAATATAAATGAATGAATTCCCTCCATTGATAAATTAAATGAAAACTTGTTTGGTTAAGAACTATTGACCTTTTGGTTTGTTAAAACCTTGGAAAATGGAGAATGTGAAAATGTGCTTGTGGTCTTGTAGGACTTGGGAAAGATAAAATGATGATAAAGACAAGGACTCCATGAGAATGAGACAAAAGCTTAGATGAAAAAATCATGTTTGAGATAATAGCTTCATGGTATCAAGACAAAGAACAAGATGAAACTAAGATGATAGCTGAGTTTATGTGAGATTTATGAAACAAGACAAAGAACAAGTTGGGGAACCACATAAATTTATGTGAGATTTTAATCATCTTGGTTATTTGAATTCAGGAACTTATTCAACCCCCTTTCTAAGTTATTGGTCTCAAGTGATATTGGAGCATCGTACTCTCATTTTTAGAGCTTAACATCTCAAGAGTGAATGATGGAAGAAACATCATACATCAAGATACCAATGTTTGATGGGGTAGACTTCACATAATAGAAGGTAAGGATGTAAGGATTCTTCAAATCCATGGAGTTCAAAGTCTAGGAGTCCATTCTTGAAGGATACACACCACCCATTGACATCACCATAAGAACTACCAAGCCAAGAAGCAAATGGACACAAGATGAAAAAGATAAGTTCATGTTTGATTCAAAAGAAAAAAATTGTATTTATTATTCTTTGAGTAAATCTAAATTTAATAAAGTAGCTGGGTGCAAAACTACAAAAGAAATTTTGGAAACTCTGGAAGCAACATATGAAGGTATATCTGTTGTAAAAAAATCTAAGCTTCTAGTGTTACAAAGTTAGTATGATAAACTCAAAAAGAAAATTAAGGATTATTTTTCTAGAGCAAATGATCTAGTTGTAGCTATTCAAGGGATGGAAAAATATTTACCTGAAAGTGATGTGAATATTAAAATGATTAGAACTTTGCAATCTAAGTTTCAACAAAAAGTTATAGCCATGGAAAATATCAGAGATTTCTCTATACTAAAATTTGAAGAGCTTCAAAGTACACTCATTGTTTATGAGATGAATCTCATTAGTGAAGGTGCTATCAAAGAAATGCCTATTGCCCTCAAAAGTTCATCAAAGGAGAAGAAGCCACCTAAACATGAAGCAAATAGTGAAGATGAATTGGCTCTCTTGTACAGAAGAGTTTAAAGATTATTTGCATGAAAACACAAGAGCTTCAACCAATTTGGCATCAAAGGTAAGGAAAGAAGTAAGAGTTTTAAAAGTTCAAATCTTGATGCATCCTTTATAGAATGTTGGATTTGTGGTGGTAGAGGCCATGTGGCCTCTGAATGTCCAAGTGTTGGCAGGTTTACAAAGAAGGATTAATCCAGAGCTAATACAAAAAAGAAAAATCTTTACACTAGCTAGGATGATGAATACAGTGAAGAAGAAATGGATGATACCTCCACAATGTCACATCTTATCTATATAGTCCTTGTTGATGAAGATCCAAAAATGAAAACTAAAGAACCCAAAAGAACTATTGAAGAAAGGTATGACTTATTATGTAATGAAATTATTTCCTTTCATACTCTATGCATTAAACTGAAGAAGGTCTTAAATGATAAAAATTTAGAGTTATCTCTACTCAATCAAAAATACTTGAATATCTCATAAGAAAATTCAAACCTAAGGGCTAAGAATCAAAAACTAACATCCTCATGTGAGTAGATTCTAAAAGAGCTTGCAAATACAAATCTTATAAATGAAAGAATTGTCAAAGGAAAGGAGACCCTACAAATAGTTTTAGAATAAGCAAGAAATCCACATGACAAAAGTGGATTAGGAAGTCATCAACAAAATGAGGCATCTTCAAGCACTTCATCAAAATGGGATTACACTCCAAAATTTCATCATCTTGCCCAAGTAAGAAAAATTAAGTGTAAATATTGTGGTAAGCATACGCATAAACATTCAAATTGTCATTTAAAAATGAAACATTATCACATGAATACTTGGTCATACAATATGACTCCTTGGTCTTATCCAAAGTTACCTAGAAAGAATACCTTGCAAGTCGAAAAATTATGGAGGATCAAACAAAAGAAGGAGGAAGAAAGAGTTTATACTCATGTTGTAAATCAAACTACAAAGAACTTCATAAGGGGTGATCAGACATCTGGGATACAAGAGATTTGAAATGATTACAAAGAAGGGACTTTGAAGAGAGAACCTTATCATAAATCTATGTGAACATCACATCTCTCAAAAGCAAGCTTATTCCTTGGCTTGCTAAACTTAGTTTAGAATACTTTATTTTTATAAATGCTAGTAGTTAGAAAATTAATTGAATGGATGCTATTAGAAATCTTTGTATATCCAAAGGAAAAGCTCTCTTGATCTTATAAGATGTTAAGCTACAAACAAAAGCATATGACCATAGAAATTTTAATTAACATTAATTTGACTTATCTTAAGGAAGAATCAAGGTACAATAACTCACACTATAGGGTCTAGTAAGTTGGCATATTACGATCATCTCACTATTGTTAGAACATATATACCTTGTGATCCAGCTCATATGGTGCAGATATTATGCTTGTACTTGTTGAGTTATAATATGTTATGGTTTTCTACATATGCTCCTTTTAAAGCTCCTTGTGACCCTTAGCTACACACACCCACACACAATTATGCTTTAATTGTTAATCATATGATATCATGGATTGTACTAACCCACTTTCTTAAGTTTTGTACATCACTAAAAAGGGAAAGATTATTGACCTTTGATGTGTCAAAGCCTTGGAAAATGGAAAATGTGAAAATGTGCTTGTGATCTTATAAGACTTGGAAAAGACAAAATTATGATAAAGACAAGGACTCCATGAGAATGAGATAAGAGCTTAGATGAATAAATCATGTTTCAAATAAGAGACTCATGGTGTCAAGACAAAGAGCAAGATGAGAGCTAAGTTGAGATGACAAAAAGTCCTAACCTAAATGGAATATTTCAAGGATGCACAAAGCCAAACAAAGATGGTTTGATATTTGCCTAGATGTACCAAAAGATTAGTAGATGCCCTAGAGCTGAAGACTTGGTTTCAAGCTAGACATTTCAAAAAAATTGTAGACGTCCCAATTGCTACTAAGACGTCTCAACTGAGACATTCCAATTCTCAATGGGACATTCCACCTACAAGAAGCCTATTTTCAGTGAAACATCCCAGCTAGTCATTTCTTAGTTATTGAACAAATTCTGAGGATTATTTGGAAATTAAAAGGCTATAAAATAGAGTGGAATCTTTACAAAACAAAAAAGCAATGTACAAGCACTATTGATTATCTACATCAAGTGAATTTGTTGTGTTCATCAATTCTTTATCATTTGTGTATCTCATTCATGTCATCATGTTTAACCTTTCTTTAAGTGTTGGTCTTTATGTAATGCCTTTTTATCCTAGGTTGGTTAGGAGGATGTTACAAAACTATGACATGATGAAAGAAAGATAAGCCCATCTCAACATGTGATGTGACAAGGTGCAAATGTGTGGAGATTCTAGACAATCTGGTATCTAATACATTTGGAAGGAGTCAAGATTGTGAAAGACTTAGAGATTCATGAATTGTTGATTGTCAACATGTGGAGCATTAAAGAGATAATACAACAATATTGTGTAGTGTTAAAAACTTGACATTAGTGGTTAAAGTAAAGTTGAAGTAGAGGTGATGTTATCAAAGGTTGAAGTTATTTTTCAATTTATAGCCTATTCATAATATTTCCACATCTTCATTGGATAAATATTCCTTAAAAATGAGGATAAAAACCCATGATAAAGGGTGGCTTCATGAGGGGCATCTATGACTTAATGGAATATTCAAGAACACATTCTTTATTGTGATCCTAACCAAGTTCAAAAATTGGTAAAATAAGTAGTATTTAAAAAAATTTAGGAAAATGTAGAAGGAGAAAATATTTTTATTTGACTAGTATTATAGGAGGCCTTAATTTAAAGTAAAACTATTTATTTTTTGTTATTCCATTTATGATCCATAATTAATAGAGCATGAATGGGATCATATCGTTTGAGAGTTAAAATAGGTAGGTGGTTCAAACTTTCTCATGAAGAATGAATATGTCAACTATGCAATACAAATAGTATTGAAGATGAATACCATAGTTTCTTGCAATGTCCTACATTAGAGCACATTCGACATTGATGGGATTTTATGGTTGCAAATTCAATGAATTTGTTCAAAATGTTACCAAAAACACTTGGCAATTTCTTAATTATATTTTCAAGTCTAATAGATTTACAAGATTTAAAAATATAATAAAATTTCAATTTCAGTAATCTAGCCAACTTTAGTAATTTCAAATTTGCATGCAGGATGGTTAGGCATGATAAGTATGGACCATGGCAATGGGCTAGATTGACATTTAACATTGATGGCATGAGGCTGTAAAATACATAAGGGCCATGGGTGGATGAAGCAATGGTGGGTATGAGTATTTCCATTCAAAAATATGCTTTTGGATAGAGACATGTGGAAGATTGTTTTACTCATACAAAATGGCATATTAACTACTTATTTGCTTTGGTATGCATTTTTTGTTGTAGGCTAAATTCTCAAGTAACATATGGCTATACTAGTGATTGGTGACATAAATAGTAGCCCATAGTCTTGTTATACTCTTAACATATATGATGTTAGCTATGCATCTTAGGGTATATTTATAAGGATACTTGATGAGTCATGAATTGTCGGCTACAATATCATGTCCATGATATCGTGTACACGATATCACAACCTAGACGCGATATCGCGTACACGATATCGCAGCCTATCTCCTCATCTATAAATAAGAGGTAGGCAGATCTAGTAGGCAGTTTTGGAGTTTTTAGAAGTTGTTAAGTTTAAGTTTAGTAGTTTTGTAGAGACCTTTTTTCAGTTTTACTCTCAACCCTTTTCTCCCAGTGCATGTCCGCAGTGTGATGATTATAATTGTATGGCATCCTTATTCGAGTGTGACGTACTTGGACATGCACATGACCAGCAATAAAGATCGAGATTACTTCATCATTGCAGCATCCACTTAGCTTGATTATTTAATTTTTATTGTTATTTATTTCTTTCTTAGTTAATATCTCTCTACCCTGATCTCCTAGTAACGCAAAATGAGTACGACTTAATCACCAGCATTTAAGTGTGACTACTTGGTAACCCAGTAGCGTTCCTAGGCCATGTGCTTGGTAATCCCAGTGGTAGTCATGCATGAGGTCCAAGATGTGTACGAATGATTAAGGAACGAATTCTCATTACACTTAAGCTAGTTTAGATTCTCTCTCACATACTCTCTCTCTTAGTTTAGTTGATATTATTTTCCATCATCCCCAAGAGTAGCATTAGTGTAGGAACACATCATACACCTCACTCTAGACTAAACCATATGTGACAAAGCTAATACTAGTCCAAGTGAGAAGACAGTGAACTACGATCTACGAGTAACTGTCTAGATACCACAACTAGTCCATTTGTGGAGCTCGACCAGATCGCGCGTGAAAGGCTCGTATTCGTATGGTTGAGTGTAGGGGTACCTTGCCACTCATCATTGGTGCCATTGTTGGGGATGGTGCTAGTTATCTAGATTAGTTATATCATACAAGGTCACTGTATAGAAATTAACGATATATCATTTAGGAAGAAATAATTACAAAAAGTCACATATATATTCACACACAATTACACAACCATGCCTCTCCTACAAGACTATAATAATGTCATATCTAGTGAGGAAATTCATTGGAGAACCAATGAATTATATGACAATGAAGATTGGAGTATGCAATCTGAGGTGGGGGCTTCTTATAAACATAAACGAAGGAAGCATTGTCCCAATGCATGAAAGCATAACTTACTCAATGATGATGAACCCCTACTAGCCACTACAAACGTAACACATATGCAAGAGGCTGTTCGAATCTCCCGTAGGCATCGTAAAGAGAGCTACCTACCTAGGCTCAATTTAAACAACTTTTCCAATTTCTCAAGAGGCTATGACTTAGATCCGCAACAACATTTACAAGCCTTCTACGATGCCTGTGCATGGAACAACATTGATAACGGTTGGCAAAAACTCAAGCTCTTTCCTATTACACTTGTTGGCCAAGCAAAAGTATGGTATAGATCATTAA
>MNCI01011771.1:214659-233505 GCA_015680685.1 Gnetum montanum | reverse complement strand
TTATTATTAGTAGAAGAGCTACCTAAAGTTATCTTAAGAATAAAAGAACCTTGTAGGAACTTACCTTTTGACAAATTTTGAGTTTAAGGCATAAATCCCATACTATTGTATGTGTGACACTTTTAGATAATAACTCTTTGGATGTTCATATTAGAAAATTTTACATCCATCACCATCTAATTCTAAGTCGACAACATCTTCTACTACAATGGCTTTCCCTTTCTACTAGCAATATTCCTTCTTTGTATGTCTTTTCTTTCTTCTATATTTATCCTTGGCTTTTTTATTACTCCCCTTTCTCAACCACTATCTTTAAATTTATTTGGAATTTTTCATCAATAAAGTTCCATATTTTATCACTCTTAGCCAATATTTTAGTAATTAATTTCTAAATTAGTAATGTCTTTCTCTATGCTACCTCTTTTAATGGTGCTTCTTCATTAGGTTCACTGAGATGTACATTTCTTTTATGGATTAAGGGATAATTGTTATACTTTTTGTACTTTCTCTCTTCTTTAGTTTATCTTTCTTCTTTGTCACTTGTTCAATTAACCTTTGGATCTAATTGAATGTCATTTCAAATAATCTCTCTTGGACATAGATCTCTCTTGTCTTGTTTTAGAGTTTTTCTATGATATGGCATATTTGTTCCCTTTGAAAAAAGCCATGGCCTATGAAATTGAAAAGGAAAGAATAGTATCTACCCAAGGATCCATTAAGAGACTCTTGGTTACCTTTTATTCATCCTTGAATTCATTTCCTCATATTGAACATCCTAGATTATGTTTGATCTTTTTCATTGAATAATTTTAATGTCATACTCTATCTCTTGATAGATTTTGAATTTAAGAACTAGTAAAACATTTTAGCTTCATGGATGAGTATCCTTGGAAAGAGTTTCAATGTTTTCTTATCATTATTAATATTCTTCAAGTTGTGGAAATCATGAAATACTTGGAGATGATATTGTAAATTTGCATTATAGTATCCTTCAAAATTTGGAGTATGGTACATATCTAACCTTTTAATCTCACTATCACTATGATTCCTAGTAGGGATGTAAATTATCTTCTAGATATTTATCATGCTTCTTATGATAATTAGTTGTTCATCATGATCATCGTAATTCTCATGGTCCCTATAATGATCATGTCTTTCTTGGTATTGTTTGCTTCACCTCCTTTTGTGATCACATCCATCTCCTTGTTCATTTTTACCTTCTCTTCTACCATTCCTATGATGATACTTTTGATCATTTTCACCTTGCCTATGATTATTTACCCTTATATCTTTGTCATATTCATCCTTGTTAAAGCTTGATGATGAGGCTGAAGAAGATGAGGGTGAAGAAATGTAAGAGTTATGTTAGCTTGCTCTCCTCCAGTGATCCCTTTTGTGTTCTCTTGTCTATATACTAGAAGACTTGGATCATGAGGTCTTCCTTATTCTAGATCCTATCCTTCCCTTAGATTGATTACTTGCCAAGGTTAAATGTAAATAAGGATGATACATATCATCCTCCCTTGGGGATGGAGGATATTGTCAGTAATATCTTCCTAATTGATAATCAGTATCCTCCTTTTTTTATAATGTTAGATGAATGGTAGCCTCTTCTTGGAAGCCTTATAATGCACCTCCATGAATTGGTTCTTACATAATTAGGACTCTTAATTTTTGGTAATTTCATTGATTGCATAGTAGTCTATGGCTACTACTTTAGGCTCCATTCTCATCAATTCTACCACGAGCATTGATGACACTAATTATTCAGGTGATAACAATTTCTTTCTTTTTAGGATTCTCCATCACATCTATTTACCTTGGTGAAGTATGAAGATAGATTCTAGATATTTGAAGACTACTTTTACTTACCATGGCATGTTATCCTTGTATTTTTATCACACCCTTTAGTTGCATCATGTAGGTGGGAAATCTACCATATGAGAAGAAGATATTTTTAATTCATAATTTTATCTTAAAATAAAATATTATTGTTATTGATAAATGATGAGTGGCAAGGTATCCCCTATGTCCAACCATATGAAGCACAACTATTCATGCACGATCTAGTCGAATTCCATGGATAGGACTAGTTATGGAATCTAGATTATTATGGCTTGATCGTAGTTCTTTGTATTTGCACTTGGACTAGTTGTAGCTTTTTCACATATGGTTTAGTCCAAAGTGAGGCATATGATTCTTGATTTTTTTTCAGCCTTATGATACTCCTAATGATAACAAAGAAATCATTTCTTTAAACTAATTAACAATGGCAAGTAAAGCCTAAACTCGCCTATGGGCAATAAGTGTTCATTCCCAACTTGTCGTACACATCCTAAACCCACATATCCACTATTGGGATTACCAAATGCTATGCTACTAGGAAAACTAAGTAATAACTTTGCTCGGATTACCAAGTGAATATGTGTTTATGCTCAAAATTGATCATGCTCATTCCACCAATTCATTAACATGCATGGAAACATAAATATTAAATAAGCACATGAAATAAAAATTGCAAAAATTAAACTTAATATAAGTCAAAGTACTTTAATAAATAAAAATCAATCTTGATCATATTGCTATTCATGAAATGTGTCTAGGTACATTACCACTTGAATAAGATATCGTACAACTGACTCAAATCCACACCATAGGCACTCATTGACTATTCTCTAAGACTATGAAATAAAACTACAAGAGTTTTGCTACTCTATTAACCAAAGAATGACATAAACATGGCTGTGAGTGCATATTTATAGATTTTATTCCTAGGCTACATTGATAGGTCCTAGTCAACATAGTAGACCACATCAACAGTGCCTAGTTGACATCATAGACTATGTCAATGGGGCCTAGTTGATGGGGCTTAGTTGACACAAAAAACCACATCAATGGGGCCTAGTCGATGGGGCCCAGTTGATACTACAAACCATGACTCATCATACCTCCATGCCTGAATGAAAACTTTTCCTTGAGTTTTTACAAAATTGGAAAGGTATGGAATTATTGACTAACACTAACTACTAACTAACTTTGAGTGAAACATTACAAAATTTTATTCAAGTGGATGCATACAAAATGATAGAGTGATAAAAATATTGGAAAAAATTTGAAGATTACAAAATTTATAGTGGTCTTCAAGAATCTACTAAAGATGATTCTTCTTATTGCCACTAGTAGTAGTAGACTTCCAACCTTGATTGTTATGTTGATGCTTCTCTAGTTATGTATAACATTCTTGAAGTATGGATTGAAATTTCTTCTCATTGTCCCATGGATCTAGCAAACATGCAATGCTTGAGCGGCTATCTTGTATGTGCTGAAATTTTTCAATGGGCATATCCTTTGTTGTAACTCTCTTGGCTTCATTTCCATGCCTAGAAAAAGACNTAACTAAAATCATCAAGCTATTTACATTATTTTGATCAATTGCTATTAGTTACCATGATGTTCAAAAATAGGATGTTAGAAAAATTTTAAATTTTCAAAGTAGACATCCCTAGCCCCCATGACTAATAAGCGTAACTCTGGAAGCACACAAGTTTTCAAACAATTGAAACCAAAGGTCTAATTCAGAAGATGGCTAAGATTTATTGAATTTGAAGGATATTTCAATAGAAAAGTGAAAAAAGGTAAAATAATAATTGAAAGTGATGAGAAGTAGTCCCAAAATTATGCATAAATTTATAGAAATTGTCATTGATGTTTTGGAAGATGTGAAGGTTAGTTCAAAGCCATGATCAACAAAAGTTATGTAGGTGGGTCCTCTCTAAAGTAGGCTCCTACCATAATGCCCTTACATAACTGCTTCTATAGATGTTCATGGGCACTCGATAAGTTAAATGTGAATCATGCCTTTGTTCCAAACAACACACAACTACTGTGGTTGGGATGTTGCATTATAGTACACAAAACAAAAAGGCTCATAATCGCATGTAGTAGTGAGGTGAATAATGGAATGAGAAATAATTACAAAGATCAGGATATAAGGTACTTGTCCATGTTCACAATAGGTTCTTTTGATAAATGTGATTAAAATGATTAGCATACCTATCTGTCCAAGTTCAAACCAAGTCCATGCCATGAACAGTAACCTTGCATTGATGTGTTCAATCCTACTAACCACCATGAGTCCACAACCACCTCAAAAAAAATCATCACTCCAAAAAGAGAAGAAAAGAGAAGAAGAAAGAAAGAGCCTTAGTTAGAGAGGTGCCTTCAAGCATGGGTAACATGTATTTCTAGCCCCATAATTAGTGCTTGTAGATCATTATTATTATTTTTTCATTTTCTTCCTTCTTTTTTTGATTGAAATTTTTTATTTTTTTATGGGACCACACCATTCAAATACTTTTAGCTTCCTATTATTAGTCGATAGAGAAGTGATGATACATTCCAAGAGGAGTCATAAACAACATGAAGGAAGATAAGACGAAAACCCAACAAGTCCCCTTGAGGTCACACCCTTACCATTCCCAATTGGTCATTCCATCCTTCTTCAAGGTATAATGATCATTGATTAATTTAATTTTCATGAAATAAGAACCAAATTATTTCCTTGAAAAAGACCTTTTATTTAAAAAACTTGATGGATGGATGAGGTGGTCTCACTACTTTAAACAATTACTTACCCAATCATTTTAATAGCATAGCACAAAAACCCAACACATAGCATTGACTTTTGCATCATGACTTGGAAAAATTATTAATAGAAATATAAATGAAAATCATAAAACATAAAGGAAATGACTCAAGAAAAGAGAAAAATATTAAGAAATGAAAAACATATTAAGAATTAGAAAATTTTGGAAGAAATAGGAAAATGATAAGAAATTGTAAAAATAAAAAGGTGAAAAACACTTATTATTTTTTGAACAAGGATGGAGCATATCTTCCATGACTAATCTTATGGACACACATCAAGAGATGGATTGCATAATCCCCTAGTTATACACTATTGGTTTTCCATCTATCACTGTTACTAATTTAATTAATCATGTGGTAGAAGATCTAACATTGGTGATAGTCTTTTTTGGATCAATTGGAGATGTATTTTTATTTGGAGTTGAAGGTATTTCTATTTTAGGGGATGCAGATGTGTTTGGTTCTTCTTCTTGATTTTCTATTTTAATTCTTGGGTCTTCATTTTTAATATCCTCTTTTGGTGTATAATGAAAATGTAAGATATCTGTGTCTATGTTCTCTATTTGGTTTGTTTTCTTAAGTCTAGCACTAATAAATGAATTAATTTCTTCCATGCATCTTTGAAATAATTTTACATTCTCATTTTCAAGCCACTAGATGTCTTCTAGTTTAGTAGTTACTTCATAGGCTAGTTTTTGCTCACACACTTGTCCCTTCACTTTGTTGTGGGTTGTGCTAATATTTTAAATTTCTAGCCCACAACTACATCCTTTACTATTATTAGTGATGCATGGATTCTTCTATCTCTTGACAATGCTAGATTCATAACTTCTATTAGGTGTTGCAGTAATGATAGATGTTGGCCCTTGCATAGGATTAAAAGATATTGGTCATGAAAGGAAGGTTTTTGTACTTGATTGACATTGTGATGGATTGGATGAGTTAGTAGGTCCATGATTATTATCCTTACATGTGGGAACCATCCTAAAGAAAGGGAATTTCTGAGATTGTGATGGAGATCTACTAGCACTATCATTTCTATGTATGTTCACAACATAAGTGACATTCTCTCATTGATGTCATGGTGTTGAGCCTTCCTATGTTTTTGGTGGTGATATATGATGGAGGGAAGTATGAGAATATTAAGGATATGATGAAGGATGGGAGGTGTGAGGTAGTGATGCTTTAGAAGATGTCATATCATGATGATATTTAGGAGAGTGGCAGTAGCAATTTGAAGTAGAGGATGTAGAACTAGTTGGAGAAATAGGTTGTTGAACATAATATCTGTATAGTTTAGGTTAGTAGTAAGGGTAGGGTTGGATTGCTAATGGCCTCCCCAACAATTGTGGCTTTTCCCATTGCAGTTAATAGTAGTTTTGAGGCTAATAAGATGTCCCACTAGGATAGTATGGTTGGTTGTAGGACTGTCTATAATTACCTTGTGAGAAAGGTAATTTCCTAGGCATTTGCTTTTGTAAGAACTTGGGATTCAATGAAAAAGTCCAATACTCATGTAGATGTAACATGACTAGGCAATAGCCCTTCAGATGGTCATATATGTAGATATCACATCCATCATCTTCTTCAATGGTTGAGTTTATAGCCTCTTCTTCTAAAGTTATTTTCCCTTTTTGCTGATCAGTGTTCTTACCTATCTCTTGGTTCTTTTTCGTCATTTTGTTGTGATCACCTAATTAATTTTGTGTTACCTTCTCCTCTATAGTTTTTACAAAAGTTGTAGCTTTTTCATTTATCCATTTTGACATCCTATCTAGCCTTGCCTGGAGTTCATCAAGAGATTATTGTAATGGCAAGGTTTGTTGTGAAATCACCTCATCAAGAGCTATGGATCCTCTTCTTTTGAAAAGTTGGATCCTAATGATATTTCTCAAAATTCCCTCATTTACATAGCTCTTCTTCTTATTTTACCACTTGCTCGATTAGCCTTTGTATCTAACGGGCTTTTATTTTGTATAATCAACCTTGAGCATACATCCCAAGGGTCTCCCTCATTTCATTATGAAGCCCATCTATGATGTGGAAAAGTTTCTTCTGTTGAGAAAAATCATGGCCAGGACATCTATGTACTAGTGAATAGTATCTATCCAAGCCCACATCCAAGGGTTCATGATTTTCTTGCTTCCACCCTTGGATTTATTTTCTTAGGTTGGACACTCTTACATAGGTTTGGTATTTTTCATTAAAAAGTTCTACCATTGTGAACCACTAGTGGATGAAACTTGGTTCCAATGATGTTCCAAGTGTTTTGTTAGGCCTAAACATTCAACAATGGTATAAGGTATAATTTAACTTTTTCTATTAGTGTCCTAAAGAAGAGCTTAAGATTTTGCTACTTATTTTTGATATTTTGCAAGGCACAAGCATCATGGAAGGCTTGTAAGTGATGTTGTGGATCATAATCATAGCCTCCCACAAATTTAGGATTATTATTCATATCGAGCCTTTTTATGCAACTTTCCCTACAATGCCTATGGGGTATCTTAACTACCTCTATGATTTACATCAAGCTCATAGTGGCCAAAAAGGGTTCATCATCATTGGACATGGCTTGATGAAAATTGTTATTTCTATCTACACAATTGTGATGGTTTTGGCTATGTTCATGTTGAGGTCTTTGATTTTTCCCATGGTTTTGATTTCTACGCTTATTTTGACCCCATAGTAGAGCTTTGTCTCTATACCTATGTTCATCTTCGTAAAAAATAGTCATTAAAGAGGAAGATAAAGATGAGAAACTAGGATGATTGCCATGGCTTCAATGGTTTTCCACATGGTCCCTTGATTTATCTTTTCCAACTTTTGAGAAGGTCCTAGGCCTTGAGGCCTCCCCTACTCTAGGACTTACTTCATCTCCTATAGGATTGTCTGTCTTAGGTGAATGTAGTCCTTTAGCATAGTTAGGATGATTGTGAACATATGAATCCCCTACATGAGGTTGATCACTCTAATTTTCTTCAATATATATCTCATCGATTCTTCAATGAATATTCTCTTCATACAATGCATTATTGCTTCCTTGTGAAAGACACATTATTGTTGGTGTATGATGTGTATGACTTAGTATTTTTCCAAAGATAGTTCATTACTATATTTACAATGATCATGTATGATATAACTAATCTAGATAACTAGCACCATCCCTGGAAATAGGACCAATGATGAGTAACAAGGTACCCGCTATGCCCAACCATATGGATGGGACTAGTTATGGAATATATATCAAGATTCCTTGATCACAATTCACTATCTTCCCACTTGGACCAATGGTAGCTTAACACGTATGATTTAGTCCAAAGTGAGGCATATGATTCTTGATGTTGTTTCAGCCTTATGCTACTCTTAATGATAATAAAGAAATCATTTTTTAAAACTAAATAACAATGAAAAGTAAAGTCTAAACTACCCTATGGGTGATGAGTGTCTGTTCTCAACTTGTTGTACATATCCTAAATCCAGATATCCACTACAGGGATTACCAAATGCTATGCTATTGGGTGAACCAAGCAATAATGCTATTGGGATTACCAAGAAAATACATGTTTATGCTTGAAACTAGTCATACTCATTTCACCAATTTATTAACATGCATGGAAATGTGAATATTAACTAAGTACATGAAATGTAAATTGCATGGAAAGTAAATTTAATATAAGTCAAAGTGCTACAATGAATAAGAATCAATCTTGATCTCATTGCCATTCATGGAATGTGTCTAGGTACATTGCCACTCAAATAAGGCGCCATACAACTAACTTAGATCCACACTACAAGCACTCAATTACTATTCCTTTAGACTACGGAATAAAACTACAAGAGTTCAGCTACTTCATTGACCAAAGAATGACATAAACATGAATATGAGTGTGTATTTATAGGTTTTATTTTTGGGCTGTGTCAATGGGGCCTAGTCAATGTAATAGAGCACATTGACAGGGCCTGGCCTAGTTGACAGGGCCTAGTCGATAGGGCCTAGTTGATGGGGCCTAGTCGGCACAATAAACCATGTCAACATGGCCTAGTCAATGCAGCAAACCATGACTCATTAGTAAATGATAAATAATGTTAAGTATTAATAGCAATCTTTAAATGATCCTCGTTATCTAAAATACTAGCATCAAAGTCCTTAGTAGTGGCATCAATGATGAATGATAGAGTAGATCCTACAACTAACCATATAAATCATAAACAGTCATGCATAATCTAGTTAAATTTCTTGGACTTAGGACTAGATAGATGCCTTAGATAACCAAGGACTAAGATGTTGATAATCATCTTTCTAATCACACTTGTGTGAGCTTAATTTGTATGACTAAGTGTGACTAGGATGAACAATGGTTATTATTATTATTAACGTATTTAAACTATTAAAATATTTAACTAATTACTCTAAAAGTAGACAGATAATCTAAACTAGCTGATGAAAGGTCGAGGTACCCCTATGCCCAACCATATGAATCACAAAGCATTCATGCCTTATTTGGTCAAATTTTGTGAACTCTATAGTTTTTGGTGCACTAGTCTTCTAGGTAGTGATTATTTCCCTAAGGTCATTTGTTATTTTCCCAATTACACTTATGAAGCTCAAAGCTATGGTTAAGTGTAATCAAGGCATATGATTTTTATCATTTTATGTTTTATGGTTTTGGTGCTTGAAATAAACAAAATGAAGAATAAATTAATTTAATACCTATTTTTAATCTAATGAGCTAACTACTATTCAATTAGTCCTAAAATAACTATTTGGTCCCACTTGTTGTACATGACCTAAAACCATGTATCCATTGCTAGGTTACCAAGTAGTATGCTACTAGGTGCACTAAGAAATAACACTATTGGGATTACCAAGAAAGTACTTGTTATGCTCAAAGTAGTCATACTTATGTATTTAATCTATTTAGCTTATCTCGCTTACTTACCTAATTAGCTTATTTACTAAAAAATATAGAATAAATAACTAAAAATATATTAATTGCATACATGAGACATTTAAATTATCCAATATGCTACAAGATTTATCAAGAAGTTTGTCTTTATTGCTGCAAAAACTATTGTCCTCAGGTATAGTAGTGCTTGAATAAAGATCCATACACTTAATGACTCTTGGTACAGGTACTTAGGAAAATATTCTAACACTTAAATGGAAAAACTACAAGAGCTTCACTACACTATGATTGACTAATGTCATAAATGTGGTTGGTGAGCAGGTATTTATAAGTAAAAATGAGCCCTATGTTGATGGGCCCATGTTGATGCATGAAATAATGCGTTAATAAGGCCATGTCAACAGGGCCCAGTCAACAGGGCTTAGTTGATAAGGCCTTGTTGATGTAGCCAACCATGACTTATCATACCCCCATGATTGAATGAAAACTTATCCTTGAGTTTCTTTACAAAATTGGAAAGGTATGGAATTGTTGAAAATAGCTCTTTGATGTTGATGAACTAGGTAGAAAATTGTTTGCACTTGATGTCGAACACTCTGATTGCATCTTTTAGCTCCTGGTAATCATTCATTCTCCTAGCCAAGTTGTTAGTAGTTGATCATTGATCAATGAATTGTGCCCTAAGAAATTCAAGTTTAGCATTTTCTATCACAAGCTTTTGCTTGGTGTCCTTATGGTGCTTGAACTTAGCCTTGTTTAACAAGTACAAGCTAGCCACCTATTTTTTGAGTTTTGACTATAGCTGCCTGATAGTTAGCATTTCTAGGTTTGCATAGTGAAAATTGGCCAATTCCATGTACTCTATCATTTCTTTAATTTGCAACTCCTTCAAGTAGATCTTAAAATTCTTTTGGAGCTGAAATTTTTTTTTGGAGTTTAAAATTTTTTTGGTGCTTAAAATGTTTGAAGAGATCTTATGCATCAAGGAAAAGAATAGAGAGGCTGAGAGAAATACTATAGAAATTGTAAAACAGAAAAACTATTAAATAGAAAGTAATAGAAAGCTCAAATCATTGCACAACATTTGTTGTTCCACAAAATGTTTTTGGGGACTTGCACCCCTCATTAGTATGTTTAGGCAATACAACTAGGTAGTCGAAGTTGCAAAGGGAAGGGAATGAGCATACCAGTACATGTATAAATAGGGTTCCAACTTCTAAAATTAGAAAAACTACTGCTTTTTAAAATTAGAGTAGGCCCCACTTGTCATAGGTGAGATGGGGGTGGGATGATGTACTGACAAAACTATTACAAAACAATATTTCAAAAGTGAACATGAAGCATTCTACAAATTGCATATTTTGGCAGAGCCTAAGGGTGTATAGGGTTTAGGAAAACCCTCATGTTTGAATGGTGGACATGAGGGGTCCGACACCAAAGAATGTCATGCATGCAAGCGTTCAGCTGAAAATAGCAATGAACAAAAATATTCACTAGCTACGAAGAGACAAGCTGCAACGACGCTGGACAAGAAACAACTAGAGGTTGTGATAAAATTGAAGAAAGCACCTTCAGAAGAAACCACAACCAAGAAGACCAACATAAGCAGAGTGGTTGTCAAGACATGGATCAAAAAGAAGAAACATGTTGTGGTCCGCAGAAACTTCCAATGTGATTAGAACCCATGGAGAACCTGCAAAATAATTAAAACCTAACCAAAAATAGAAAAAAATCTAAAAATGGTTAGAATCCAGAGAATAGTGAAAGACAAGCAAGGCTCAGCAATTCCAAGGTAGCAAGATAGAGAGAAATTTTTTTGGAGCTTAAAATTTTTGAAGAGATCTCATGCATTAAGGAAAAGAACGAGGAGGCTAAGAGAAATATTATAGAAACTGTAAAATAGAAAAATTGTTAAAAAAAAGTAATAGAAATATCAAAGAATTGCACAACATCTGTTGTTACAAAAAACATTTTCGAGGACTTGCATCCCTCATCAGTGTGTTTAGGCAATGTAGCCAGGCAACTGAAGCTACAAAGGTAAGGGAATGAGCATGTCAGTACATGTATAAATAGGGTCTCAACTTCTAAAATTAGAAAAATTGCTGCTCTTTAAAATTAGAGCAAGCCCCACTCGTCATAGGTGAGATGGGGATGGGACAATGTACTAACAAAACTATTATAGAACAGTATTTCAAAAGTGAACATGAAGCATTCAAAAAATTAGATCTTTTGGCAAAGTCGAAGGCTGCAGAGTTGAAGGCTGTATAGGATTTAAGAGAACCGTCATGTTTGAATGGTGGACATGAGGGGTCCGACACCAAAGAATGTCACGCATGCAAGTGTTTGATTGAAAACAACAAAGAACAAAAATATTCAATAGCAAAGAATAGATGAGCTGCAATGGCACTGGAGAAGAAATAGCCAAAGGTTGTGATGAAACTAAAGAAAGCACCTTCAGAAGAAACCACAACCAAGAAGACCAACGTAAGTAGAGAAGTGGTCAAGACACGGATCAAAAAGAAGAAACATGTCATGGTCCAAAAAAATGTACAACACAATCAAAACCCATGGAGAACTTGCAAAAGGTTTAAAACCTAACAAAAAATAGAAAAAAAATCTAAAAATGATTAGAATCCAGAGAATAGTGAAAGATGCTATCAAGCAAGGCTCAGCAATTCCAAGGCAGCAAGATAGAGAGAAAATTTTTTGGAGCTTAAATTTTTTGAAGAGATCTCATCCATCAAGGAAAAGAATGGGGAGGCTAAGAGAAATACTGTAGAAACTGTAAAATAGAAAAACTATTAAACAGAAAGTAATAGAAAGCTCAAAGCATTGCACAACGTCTATTGTTACACAAAATGTTTTCAGGGACTTGCACCCCTCATCAGTGTGTTTAGGTAATGTGGCTAGGCAGTTGAAGCTACAAAGGCAAGGGAATGAGCATGCCAGTACATGTATAAATATGGTTCCAACTTCTAAAATTAGAAAAATCACTGCCCTTTAAAATTAGAGTGGGCCCCACTTGTCATAGGCAAGATTGGGATGGGACGATGTATTGACAAAACTATTATAGAATAGTATTTCAAAAGCAAACATGAAGCATTAAACNAACTGTAAAATAGAAAAACTATTAAACAGAAAGTAATAGAAAGCTCAAAGCATTGCACAACGTCTATTGTTACACAAAATGTTTTCAGGGACTTGCACCCCTCATCAGTGTGTTTAGGTAATGTGGCTAGGCAGTTGAAGCTACAAAGGCAAGGGAATGAGCATGCCAGTACATGTATAAATATGGTTCCAACTTCTAAAATTAGAAAAATCACTGCCCTTTAAAATTAGAGTGGGCCCCACTTGTCATAGGCAAGATTGGGATGGGACGATGTATTGACAAAACTATTATAGAATAGTATTTCAAAAGCAAACATGAAGCATTAAACAAATTGGATCTTTTGATAGAGTGGAAGGGTGTATAGGGTTTAGGGGAACCCTCATGTTTGAATGGTGGACATGAGGGTTCAGAAACCAAAGAATCTCATGCATGCAAGTGTCTAGCTAAAAATAGCAATGAACAAAAATCTTCAACACAATGAAGAGACGAGCTGCAATGACGCTGGAGAAGAAACAACCATAGGTTGTGATGAAACTAAAGAAAGCACCTTCAGAAGAAACCACAACCAAGAAGACCAATGTAAGAAGAGTAGTGGTTAAGACATGGATCAAAAAGAAGAAACATGTCATGGTCCAAAAAAACCTGCAATGCAATCAAAACCCATGGAGAACTTGAAAAAGGATTAAAACCTAACCAGAAATAGAAAAAAAATCTAAAAATGGTTAGAATCCAGAGAATAGCGAATAGAGATCTTGTGCGTCAAGGAAAAGAATAGGGAGGCTGAGAGAAATACTATAGAAATTGTAAAACAAAAAGACTATTAAACAGAAATTAATAGAAAGATTAAAGCATTGCACAATGTTTATTGTTACACAAAACATTTTTGGGGACTTGCACCCCTCATCAACCAAGTAGCCGAAGCTGCAAAGGCAAGGGAATGAACATGCCAGTACATGTATAAATAGGGTTCCAACTCTCCAAATTATAAAAATTATCATTATTTAAAACTAGAGTAGGTCCCACTCATCATAGGAAAGATGGGGGTGGGACGATGTACTGAAAAAACTATTATAGAATAGTATTTCAAAAGCGAACATGAAGCATTCAACAAATCAGATCTTTTGACAAAGCCAAAGGCTGTCTAGGGTTTAGGGGAACCCTCATGTTTGAATAGTGCACATGAGGGGTCAGACACCAAAGAATGTTATGCACGCAAGCATCTGACTAAAAACAATAATGAACAAAGATCTTCAATAGCAATGAAGAGACGAGCTGCAACGACACTGGAGAAGAAATAGCCAAAGGTTGTGATGAAATTGAACAAAGCACCTTCAAAAGAAACCAAGACCAAGAAGACCAACGTAAGAAGAGCAGTGTTTAAGACATGGATCAAAAATAAGAAACATGTCATGGTTCGCAAAAACTTGCAACACGATCAAAACCCATGGAGAACCTCTATTGTGTTATAGGCATCTATTTCATCAATGATGGATTGCCACACTTCTCTTCCTTACTGGAGTTGCTTGAGGGTCTCCTTTAATTTTTCATTAGCCATTTGAATATGCTTCTCATTCACTCCCTTCTATAGGCCAACCTGGTCTCTATAATGATTCCTAACTCTTTTAAATTTCAAAGCTTCATTTTTCAAGTGGTAATCTCAATGATAGATTTGTAGCATAAGGCTCGAACTTTCTCCATAGACAAATTATAATTTTTTGTGGCCAATTTCCTCAATTCTATGTTTACCCTAGCAAGTTGTTCCTACTATTGATGAATGAATTCCTATATCTATTTTTTTTGTGCATCAACATTGCATAGGCGGTGATTTTCTACAATTAGCAACTCATTTTCTTAGTGCATCTAAACCAAGTCCTTCTGAACTAAATAGGTTTTTGATTTTGCTATGGAATGGTTGAAGATGGCCATTAGAGTTTCCTCCTTAACTTTTTTTAGTAATTCTTGAAGCTATTGAAAAGCTTCATCTTTAGTTATTGCTAGGCTAAGGAGTGTAGGATTAGCAAAATGGGCATGTAGTTCAGCAACTTCTGCAACTAAGCATTGGTTTTGTGCTTGGGCCATTTCAAGTTGCACTTCCAGGATGATGCACTTGCACTTTATTTCCAATATCTCTAATTGGGTTGTAGTAATGTTATTCAAAAAATCAAATATATTTGAAATCAGTTGCCTAGTCCCCACTAGTCAGTTCAACAACTTTTTATGCTAATCTGTACTTAATTTTTTGCTAATGGTGTCTATAGATGTCTGCACATCTTGAAGTGTAGATAGAGATTTCTAGGAATAAATGGTATTAAGATAAAGACACTATCACCTCTTGGGCATCAGGATTTAACCTCATAGGCAACTACACTCTTTGGGTAAAGAATATTGGCCCACGTCTTTTCATATGGATAATTTTCTAAGCTACCTCATTAAGGTGACTCATTGTAGGTTGATATATAGATGGATCTCCACCACTCATTCCTACATGCTACTCCCTCTCATGCAAGAGCTATTTTCAAATTTTGCACAAGTGCTTAATGGCTGCATGGTCATTTAGGGTTGTTTTTTGAGTAGGTGGTGAAGGTGGTGACTATTGCTCCCCTTCTTTAGTCATGGAAAGTGCCTTGTCCTTAATTATTTTAGACCCTAAGGCCAAAGGAGCATGCTTGATCATGTCATTTGAATAGTAGACAATTCTTGCCCTTTTGCAAAGTTTCCAAATGAGGCATGGAAAAGGTAGGGTCTTCCTTCCATGTCCATTTTTTTAAAGTGCTTCTTGATCTCTAAATAGATCAATTATGGAAGTTTTGCTGAAAATATCCCACTTAGAGTGATGCATGCTTGGGTAGAAAAGGTGGTGACCTTGTTGGGCCTCACCATTTGATTGAGGTGATAGGCCACTATCTTGAAGTATATGCATTTAGCCAGTGTGAGTAAGTTAAATTCCTTATATTTGACCCCATAACATCGTTAGGCCCACTTTTTTTTAGCCTTAGGGTTAGCTTGTGTTGATATCTCTATTAGTTATGTCCCAATATCAGGAAACCCAAGCACCTATGTGATAGCTTCAACTAAGTAGGACACTTTAATATTCTTGATCTTCACTGTGGAGCTTACCCTTTTGTTGTTCTAGAAGAGGTATGTCTCTCCCATGTACCACTCCCCACTGGAGGTGATGATTGGCCACATGGGAGAAGTTTGCAATTGTGTTTTTGCCTCTACTAGAGAATGTTCTAGAAATGATCCAAATTTTAGTTCATGAAGAATTGAGTGTTGGATTTCACGAGGGCTAATGGTGTCAAGGCAGGATTATGTTAGTGTGACTTCAAGCCTTGGTATGGGTCCTAGTTCTTTCCCTCACTATGATTGTTCTATTGGAACTTCTTCTTTGGAAATCTATTGAACAAATTCCACTTCGGGCTCCTCTTGAAGAGGTCCCATTACATGGGTTGTCTCAAGTGGCTCCTAGGCTTGTTCTTGTTGGCCCCTTCTAATTCTGGGTTGTTTCTCTCTTACTTGAGAGGGTCCTTCCTCTTACAGTTGTTTTGGTCTTGGCACCATCTATAATCACAACATGAGCACAAGTTAGAAATTATTTTTTAATATGAAACAATTGGGATACCTTATCTTCTTGGGATAGTTACACTTGGCTAAGTTGTGATTATAATTAATTTAATCAACTTTTGTTTTTATTTTATTTTTTTTAATGTTAATAAGTCATTTTGGAGGGTGTTGGAAGGGTTAACTCTCAAAATTTTGTGGTTTCATATCATTGTATTCATTAACCCTCTAGGGGAGTTAGAAAAAATTTCATCAAAAACCTTAAGGTTTACAACCCCCATGATTAAGATCTTACCTCTAGTAGCTCTAGGATTAAAGAACAAAGTGATTTGGACAAACCGTTGGAAAGTCATGGGCTCTAAAAAAATGGCAAAAACTTTCCTCTTGTTATGAAGCAAATGTTAAAGATTTTAAAGTCCATGGTGGTATTTATAGGATTTTTGACATGCATCGTTGGGGTTCATTATGTTGACTAGGCCTAGTCGACATGACTGTTGACCACCATTGACTTTTGTTGACTTTGGTCAAACTTTTAGAATACAAGGAGTTTTTGAATGAAATTGAGATAAAATGAAAGACCAAAAATCCATGAACATGATGAGAATAGTAGAACAAGGTGTTGAATCCTAGAAATATAAAAAATTGAGAAAATGATTTGGAGAATGGCTTTAATGAAAGTTTAAGGAGCACTTTGTAGGACACACAATGGAATATGTGAAAGATAGGATTGTAGTAATGTCTAAANTGGGCCCCATACTTGAGTAATGGTGATGAAAAGCTAAGGAGCAACCCAAAAGAATCTATCCAAGAATTTCAATATATTAAACTAAGAAATTGAGCATAACATAGATACTTGTAGTGAGGTGAATTATGGTAGCATAGATGGATGATTGAGAAGGTGGGATGGAATCCAAATTGAGGTCATAAGAAGTCCCTTGTGGAGTTTGTGTTTAAAATGATTGGAGAAGATCCATCCTTAATCTAGACCAAAACCAACATCTTTTAGTGACTTTACATAACCACTTAAAGAACAATCCATCCCCTTGAGACACAATAGTTCTCCCACAAAACAACCATCATTGCACAAGGAGAAGAAAATAGAAGTAGAAAGTGAGATAGGGTCTTAGTTAAAAGGGGGCCTTCAGGAATGGGTAACATGTCTTTCTAGTCCCATAACTAATGCTTGTAGCCTGTTTATTTGTCTAAGGGGTGTGCTTTGAATTCCCATAATGTTTTTTTCTTTTTTCTCTCTCTCTTTCTTTTTCTTTGTTTTGTTTTTGTTTGTGCTTTTTTTCATTTCTTATTTTTCATTTTGGATGGGAACCACACCATGCAAAGACTTTATTTAACTTTCTATTATTAGAACATGGAATGGTAACTAGTTGATGAAAATGCTCAAGCACCTAAGTAAGTAGAAGAATAAAAAGAGTAAAGAGTCCCCTTGAAGTCACACCCTTCTAAATCTTCGAATCCTTTCTAATTTTGAAAACTACAAAGGTCATAAATTTATTAAAAGTTTCTTTAATGAAAGGAACCTCAAACTTCTAGAACAAGGAAAACCATAGAGTTTGTAGATGGGTGGATGTGATAGACTCACTAACTATTCCATAAAAAATAAACTATATCATAGTTATCAGACATTAGAATTTAAAAATAGAAAGCATACATTAACAATCATAACACTAAGTACAAACCATCATTAGTAAACAACAACAGTGGGATTGTGTTCTATAGTAATAAAGCATCTTTAATAACAAAAATAATGAAAAGTAGCACATATAAACAAAATAAAGTAAAAAATATAAAAAATTATAAAATATTCAAGAAAGAAAAAACATACTAATGATGTTGTAAAGCAAAAATCAACAAAATGGATAAAAATCAACAAAGTGTAAAATAAAAAATATGTAAAATAGAAAAGTGAAAAATTGAGGAGCCATGTGGATGGTTAGCATGGATGGTCATCTCACCCTTTACTGATTTTGGCTCTAGGAAAGGTTTCACTTGTTGGATGTTATCCACCTGCTTTTTGTGTGGGCTCTTAGGCTTATAGATTAACATGATCCTAGAGTGAAAGGTTTAATTAATTATATAAAGTCCCTCAAAAAATGTTTGGAACTTGGTCTTCTGGGGTAAACGTGTGAGGTTCCAATAGAGAATCTTATCTCCTGATTGAAATTTCACTTTTTGTATTTAAAGGTCATGACATTGCTTATTGAATGCCTTGTGCACCTCATTTAAAGTTAGGACTACTAATTGATTTTCATTTAGCACATTGAGGTTGATCAATCTTTCTTTTTGTGCTAGACTTAGGTCAAGATTTAAATCATAGACTATTGAGAGTGTACGAAGATCGAATTGAATTGAAAGAATTGGAATTTTTCCATAAACTAGCTCATAGGGAGAGTAGAAAAGAAGGATTTTCCATGTTGAGTGATAAATCCAAAGGACATCATTCAATTTTATGATATAGTCTCTCCTATATTTTGTTGTGATCCTTGTTAGGATCTTTGTAATCACCCTATTAGTTTCCTCTATCTAATCGTTGGCTTAGTGGATGATAGGATGTTGTTAATTTATGTTCAACCCCCAAGTGTTGCATAAATTTTCAATAGGTGACAC
>MNCI01011771.1:149411-213883 GCA_015680685.1 Gnetum montanum | reverse complement strand
GCCTTGAATAGTTTGGTCAATCAGATAAGGACTTAATCGGTGTCACTAAAACTTTTGCAATAGCATAAAATATCGATTATTATATAAAAGGGAATGAAAATGATGTAAAATGTAGTGATAAGCAAGAGAATAAAGTAAACCAAGGTTAATAAATGTACCACTTCAAGATTGCGACTTTACTTTATCAAAGTGGATACAATCAATTGTGCGATGCTGGGAAGCACAGAGATCCCAAAAGTAACCAAAAACATTCAAAGAAAGCTAATCGTATGCTTGAACGTGGACTCAAGAGCTAACAATGTGAAATGCTACAGAGGTAATGGGAAAAAGCTAACAAGATGCAAAATGGGGGATGCAAACTGCTTTGCTAACAGGTTTTGCAATTGGCTTGCTAATAACAAATGCCAACAATGCTCAAAGCTCCTTAGAATTTCCAACAATAGATTTTTTCCCAAGTTTGCCAAATTTTCCAACCCTCTGAGCTTCAATCATCAGGGTATTTATAGGGCTAGGAACACTTGAAAGATGTGGTTTAGACACCACATGTCTTGGACCTATCGGATGTTGACGTGTTTGTGTTGCATGGGCATGGAAAGTTGATTGATGAGCCTACTTAACTACAATTACACTGTCAAAACTAGAGATGTTGGGATTAGGTGTACCATCAATGTAGATAAGGAGTGAAGCACACTAATGTAGCATAGTTTCCTACTACACTGTGCTATGCTGTAGAGTGTAGCCATGTTAGCGTAGCGTAGCTGCTTGCTACGCTATGCTATGCCCAACTACCTGCTACGCCGTGCAACAAGTGTAGCATAGCATGTATGGTGTAGTGTAGCTGCTTGTTACACTATGCTATGCTATGTAGCATAACATAGCATAGCCACCAATCCATGGAAGAAATCTACACTAGAGCTAATTGCAATTGCTAGAGGCCTTTGAAATGCTTTGGCTAGTTTTGCATGTTTTCTACGCTATGCTATGCTATGCTATGTAGCATATCATAGTGTAGCGGCTAGCCTTAACTACGATTTACACTATGAGCTCTTGCCTAAAGATCATGTTGTCAATTTGTGGCATTTGCTCTTGTGTGACGTGAAGCTTACGAACTTGCTGATCCTACATTTTGAGATGCCCTTCGTCATTCTTGCATCATCGTTACACTATGCTACACTACATAGTGTAGCATAGCGTAGCAGCCAACAAAGCTTGCTTTTTATTTGATTTGCTACTTTTCTAGTAAGAGGAGTTTTGTTGAAAGACTTGATGTTGATCTGGGCAACTAGTTTTGAAAGGCTAGATGTGCTTGCTAGGTGCATTTGAAATCACTAAGCGAGCTGGGTCTTTCTGTCTTGCTCTTACTATGCTATGCTACACTGCATTGGGTAGCATAGCATGGCATTTCATCCTACAACTGTTTTTCGAGGCTTGTTACACTACATAGTGTAGCATAGCATAGAAGCCTTCTTTACTAGAAAACTTATTGAACTATTTTGTGTAGCTTGAGCACCGTCGACAACCCCAAGCATCCCTTTTGAGTAGACTTTTAGCTAGATGAACTACCCAGGTGGGTAGGCCAAAGAGTCTGTTAGGCCTGTCAACATTGGAAGTAGAAAATTTCTTGAACTGGACAATCTAAACTTAGAACATCCATCTCCTGAAGAACTGCCATGATGCTGCTAATTTTCCAAGGACCTAGTGGAGCAAGAATTCCTTGAAAATTTAGGGTGTTTCATTGGCCCCTATTTGTCGATGCTTAGAGGATGGACACGAGAGACATCAACAAAGAATACGAAATACCATGGAAGACAAAACACTAACATTGTTCTTTGGTGATTGCCAAGATGTCACTTAGCTATGCTTGAGAGTGTTACATTGGTTTCGTAGGGGAGAGGGAAGGGCTAAGTGGGGATAAAGGAGGTTCAGGAAAATGATAAAGATGAAATGTAGTAGAATCCCTTGTCGAAGTCCTTGTGAGGGAGTTTTTTGTATGTTCATCTTTGCTTTTGCTAATCTTCAACCTCTCATCAAAAAGCTTTCAGAGGATGGTTACGAAATAGCTCACGTGCCATTTATTTTAAGCATGTTTTTTTTTGTTTCTTATTTTGTGCACGTGAGATTTTTCTTTCTTACCCTTTTTTATTTTATTGTTTTGTCGTTTACATTTGTGAACAACCTTGTTGTAGGATAGGTGTTTCTTTCCCAGGATGAGTTGTGTTACATCCATATGGGGTTTTAACTTGTTTATAGATGCTTTCCATGCGGCAAGCTGTGTTATGCACATCATAGACTTTGCATTTGGGCAAATGAGAGGGCTTAACAAGCATAAGGAAAAACTTGTAAAATAGGTGAGAGAGTAGAAATTTCAGGTTGAAGGGATGAGGTAAAAGGAAGGATAGGATGTGCACTCTGAAGTAGCTAAGCTAATCAAGACAACCACCTTATAACGCTGTAGCATTTTCTACTGTGGCGAGATGCACCTTTGACCGATGTCCCTCTAGTACACACCCTGCAAACATAACAGAGAGAAAACCAGAAGAAACAACCATGATGCAAAATGAAGGCAAGGTCCCTACTTGCTATAGATGTTGTTGCAGCTCTAGACATCTTTTCTGGTGTATGATGTCCAAACTAGGAAGTGTACTGTCTGAAATCATCAGTGCAAGGCTAGAATGAAATAGACACCAAGAGATCTACAGACAGGCACAGAAGACTCTACCTTCGCTTGAGGGCAAGCTGAAACTAACAAAGGTAGAGTACCTTGGATGGTCTGTACGCGGGTCAGACAAGGATTTCCCTAAACGTATGCTAATGTGCAATACGCTGGGTTATGTGTAAACAATGTAACAAAAGTAAACCAAAACATAAATGTGCAGGAATGTAAACAAAGAGGTAAACAAGAATAAATGAAAACTGTAACAAATCTTGACCAGAAATGAAGAAACTTTATTGTAAAATGGAGATTACAGTGCATCGGTCTGAACGTAGTTGTGGATCTGACACTAGGAAAATGAAGAGCCTCGGTGGATGCGGAGAGATGATGGTATGTTGGTTTGATTGCAGGCACAATGTGAAGGCTGTATGATCAGCATGCAAGGTAAAAGTATGGCGTACTAAGTTAGTGTTCTTTAATCATCTCTTAATGTGATTGTCTTTTTTATATCTCCTCCTTTTCTCGGTAGAAAATTTGGGTTTTTATAAGTTATAGGGCATGAAACTTGGATTTGGAGTTGTATGAGTGGCCGTTGGTGAGAAAATTTAAGGTTAGATGACATGTGGCTGCATTGTCCAAGTGCAAAGAATATTACAATTGTACAGCATGCTGCACGCCAGTGTGTACATGTTGGGCGTGTGAACCTAGCGTACAGACTTGACCAACACAAAAGAATTGAACTTTACAAATGAACACTATTGTTACAACATAAAATATTGAACTTGGCCCTTGGATTTGAACTTTGGTGTCATGAGAATACTGCCTGTGGATTTTCAGCTCATTTGGACTTGATCTGACATGGTTTTGGAAGGCTCCATGTGGCGTATGCTATGCTGCACGTTGGGCTTTACATGCTGGACATGCAGAGTATGTATGCTTAGCATATAGGTCTTGGAAGTGCATGATTTTGAGGTTGAATATTCTTTTTGGTGGCTTGGAATGATTCCTAACAATTTCCTTACTTTTGAGAGTCAATTGTAGGTGGAGATCTTATTATGGAGTGCCTGTTTTGAGATATCCTTGATGGTGCACGCTGGGCGTGCACGTTGAGATGCATGCTAGGTGTGCACACTGGCATGTTGGAATGAAAATCCATCATTTGGTACCCAAAACTTGATTTTTAGGAGCCTGAGAGCTACTAGGGACCTTGGGGAAGGTCTTGGGGGGTCCAGATGCTTAATTTTGGCATGTTTTGGCTGATTTTTGGGGCCCAAAAGTTGCTGCACACTAAGCTGCACGCTGGGCATATAGGCCTGTGTGCAAGAAATATACTTAGTTAGAACTAAGTGTTTTAAGTTTGAAATTTGTAGTTCTTGTTGCCAGATGTTGATGTAGTCTACAATGGATCTCAAGGAACTTTTACTTGCTCGATTCGACTCCATTTGATGTTGTTTGTGAAGCTCGCAGGTTTTTCTCATGCTAAGAAGCAGCATGACTTAGCTCGATTCTTGTCCAAAAGTGTTAGGTCCAAATTTTTGTGGTGTTTCATTTGCCCCTCTTTGTTGATGCTTGGAGGAATTGACTCTAGAAGTGTCAACAAAGAAGTACAAAACACCACAAGAAACTTAGTAGCATTATCCTTTAACACGTGGCCAGATATCCTCGCACTATGTTTAGAGTACATGGTTGTAGGAAATAAGGTTTTGAGATGGGTAGGGAGATGTTTGCAACTATGGGATTGGGAATTAATTGAGGGATTGTGCAGGTGTAGGAGAGGAGTGTTCTTCTGTGCTAAAGACCCATGTTAGTTCTTGTTGATGGCTAGTATTTGGCAGACTTGGAACCACAACATGAGGTGTGCGTTCTTTGGAGGAATAAGACTCTTGTATCAGGTTTAAGAGAACTGGTTGTCACAACCAAAGCCACGCGATGAGGTGAAACATGATGGTTTGAGACATGAGTACTTCTTTCCAAAACAACTGCCTTCTTGCCTATGGCTTGTATGGGAAGTGCTAAGGGTCTTGTGGTTCATTTTGCTCTTTGCTGTTTGATCTTTTTTTTCCTTTTCTCTTTTTTTTTGTGTTGTTTTTGGATAGAGCTTTCTTTTCAATTTTGCACTCATGCTCATGTGTCATGTTGTGTGTTGTAGCTTCTTGAGAGTGTTGCAGCGTGTAATAATGTGCCCAAAGTTTTGGGGTGTACTGGGTGTATCTGGGAATTGTAACTAGATAGGAAAGGGAACGAGAGTGTTTGTGAAATGGAGAATGTATTGGGAATCGGAAATGTAATTTTGGACAATTTGATTAACTTGGTTGCATGCATTAGAAACAATGTGGCACCTTGTCGATGTGATGAAATGTATCTATGTATGAGCACCATTGGGTGTCATCCTACAAACAAAACTCCAAGAAGACAAGAAAATCACAAGTGAATGAGTTGGCAAACACTTCAGGCATAAATGTGACCGATGCAAATGGAGGCACCATGAGAAACTTAAGGCAAAAAAAATGAGTAGAAATAGTGTTGTTGGAGTCAGTGTGATGAGCAATGTCACAGGCATTGATAAAAAAATGTCATGAATTATAGCAGCGGATGAATGTGCCGAAGATGATCTTGCCAGTTTATAGTTTTAGCAAACTGTCGTAGGTTAGTTTTACATCATAACCCATTGGATGTTGCCGGTTTAACATCTTAGCGGATAGTTCAATGCTAGTTTATAGTCGTGGTGGACTATAGAGAGGCGAGCTAGTTTATAGTCTTAGCGGACTCTGGTGAATGAGTGTGACAGTTTAGTGTCATGTTGAACAGAGCTCTATGGTGTCGGTTTACCGTCATGATGCCAGGATGAATCTATACCTGAGTTATTTCAAACGTAGAACAGTTTGAGGTACAAATGATTCATTGGATGTGCAAGCTCGTTTCCATCCATGTTTGCTAGTTTGAATGCTCCATTACCATACACTTTGGTGACCAAGTAGGGCCCTTCCCAATTGGCTGACAACTTGTTTGCATGTTCACGAACTGTCTTAAGTACAAGGTCCCCTTCTTTGATCGGGTGCTTATGAATGTTATGTTGATGGTGCCATCGTTTTTTCTTCTGGTACCACTCAATTTGATCTAGTGTTCATGTGCATTCTTCTTCCACTGAGTCAAGGTCAACAATGCATAATTCATTGTTTTGACCTTCATCAAGGAGTTTGGATAGTGTGATCCTCAAGGATGGTACCTACAACTCTATAGGTAAAAAAGCTTCTGAACCATAAACAAGACTATATAGTATTTTACCTATGGATGTCCTATGCGTTGTTCTATATGCCCATAGTGCATAAACTAGCTACTTATGCCATCTTCGTTTGCTCTAATGAAGCATTTTCTTGAGCATCATAATGATAGTTTTATTTGTGGCTTCTTCTTGTTCGTTGCTTTGAGGATAGTAAGGTGATGAAAATAAGCATTTAATACCTAGGCTTTCATAGAATGTTTTTGTTTCAGCACTGTTGAATTATGGCTCATTGTCAGTGATGATAGTCATTGGGATGCCAAAACGGGTCGCAATATTTTCCAAGATGAAGTTGCATACTTGTTTTGATGTGGTTTTTCTAAGGGGAATAGCCTCCACCCATTTTGTGAAGTATTCAGTCATGGTTATGATGAAGCTGTGCCCTACTGAAGATGGGGGAGTTATTGGTTCAATGATGTCCAACCCCCATTTCTGGAAAGGCCATGTGATTTGAGCTGTATGCAACTCATTGGGTGGAACATGTATAAGATTACCATGCTTTTGACATGTATTGCACGTTTTGACCTTGGAGAAATAGTCGTACTCTATATGTGGCCAATAGTACCCTAAACATCTTATTTTGGTTGCCATTACTTTGGGCACTATGCGCCCTCCGCATAGTCCTTCATGAACTTGTTCCACGATGGTTTGGCCATCGGTACTACTAACGCATGTTAACAAGATGCCTTCGTAGGATCTACGACATAACGTATTCCCTACTAGTGTATACTGCTAAGAGTGTTTTTGCACCACGTCCTTCTGAGCATTCGTTAGATGTTGAGGTGGTTAGCCATGTAGAAGGTACTCTTTTATGTCATCGTACCATTCTACGGTGTGTGTCGTGCTAACGGATGCTATGGGAAGTTCATAGGGAGTGTCAATTATGGGCTTGTCACAACTCGCGATGGAATTAGGCAATGCATGAAACATGTAGGGTGAGATATTTAGAGCTAATGTGGCTAGTGCATCTGCAATGGTATTATCATTTCTAGGCACATGTTGTAGTTCTATATTTATAAACTATTTCAGCAAGTGTTTTGTCAAGTCATAGTAGGGTTGTAGATGAGATGCTTTGCATGCGTAAATGTCTTTGAAATGGTTTATGATTAACTACAAGTCACCTCTGACTATGAGACGTGTGATGTTTGAAGCTTGTGCTGCCATGAGGCCTCTGAGGAGACCTTCATACTTTGCTATGTTATTGGTAAAAGGAAATTTAAATCGGTAAGCAAAGGGTTGGATCTCCTCGGAGGGATATGTGATAACGGTGGCAACACTTCCAGCTCGGGAGGTGGATGCTCCATCGAAGTTTAATATCGCATCATAGTTATTGGGCACTATGTCAATTGTGCTTACGTTTTCATTTGGAAACTCTAGATTAATTGTTGCTTGATCTTGTGTTGGTGATGTGGTCATCTGATTTACTATAGCTTGAACTTTGATGGATGATTGGGCTATGTAACGTAGATCAAACTCAGCAATCATTGCCTTCCATCGAGCTATCTTGCTTGATTCGTACATGTTGTTTGTGATAGCTCTGAGCACATTATCTTTACAGATGATATTTACTTGGTTACGGAAGAGATAATGTCACCACTTCTTTAAAGAAAAGGTAAGGGCAAGGCATGATCTTTCCATGTCATTGTAACGTTGTTCGTGGGCTACTAATGCATGGCTTAAGTAGTAAATAGGAATTTTGGTTCCATCATCTCGTTTCTTGTAAAACATAGATGCAATTGATGAATCTGATGTGGCAAGGTAGATATAGAACAGTTTATTGTTCTGAGGTTGATAAATTGTTGGTAATTGAGTCAGTTCTATTTTGATATTGTCAAAAGCTTCCTGGCATTATGGGGTCGATTGAAAATGCACACTCTTGCGTAGAAAATGGTTCATGGGTTTTAACTTATTAGTCAGGTTTTCTATAAAGCACCTAATGAACTGTAATCTACCTTGTAGGCCTCGAAGTTTGGTAAGGTTGCTTGGTGGTTGCAATTTTGTGATAGCCTTCACCTTATCAGGGTCTATTCGAATCCCTGCTTCTAAAACTATGAATCCTAGAATTTTGCTTGATTTGACTCCAAAGACACACTTTTTTGGGTTCAGTCTAAGCTCATATTTTAAACAACGCTTAAGTACCAAGTCTATCTCTTGTATGTGCTGCTCTTGTATCTTCTATTTAACTGCTATATCGTCTACGTAATCGTTGAGTGAGTGAAGGAGGTAATCACTAAAGATGAAGGTCATCGCTCGTTGATATGTAGCACCAGCATTCTTTAAACTGAAGGGCATCATCGTATAGCAAAATTTCCCCCATGGTATCATGAAGGTTGTCCTTAGTTGATGTTTAGGGTTAATTTGGATCTGATTATATCCTGAGAAGCCATCCATAAAAGATAATAGTGCATGCCCAGTAGTTGAGTCAACTAGTTAATCAATACTAGGTAGAGGAAAGTCATCTTTTATGGTCGCTAAGTTGAGGTCCCAAAAGTCAATGCATAGGTGAATGCTTCCATTCTTATTTGGGACAATGACCATGTTGAATACCCAGTCAATGTAGTTAACGACCCAAATGAAACCAGCTTGATAAAGTTTAGTGATCTCATTGCAAACCGCCAATGCTACCTCAGGCTTAACCTTAAGTGCTTTTTATTTCACTGGTCTTAACTTTGGGTCAAGTATGATGTTGTGCTAGACTATTCAAGGGTCTAGCCCAGGAATGTTAGTGTAAGACCAAGCAAATGCTTTTTGATGTTTCTTTTTAACACTTTTGCTATGTCATCGGAAAGTTGTGGGTCTAGAAAAGTACTTAATTTTAGTATCTTAACTTTGCTACTTGGCATAGTGATGGGGGTTTCAATTAATGGATCTTCGATGATGTTATCAGCTTCAATATCCAGCGATTTCGTCATGCTCTGAAAGCATTCTATCGTTTCCTCTGTTGATGCCACAGAGTTTTCGTAAGTTGATGTGTCTAAATAAATGGACTTTCTAATCGTCTCCCATTGGATGGGTCTGTATGGTCCATTGATGAACAGTTGTGCAAATAGTTTCTTGCTATTCATGCTTGCTCTTTCCAAGCCATAGGAAGCAACGTTAACAGAAAAGAGGAGGTTTTGGTTATTTTTTTATGAAACCAATTCAAATATTTAAATATGCTCGAAGTATGTTAAAGTTGGTTTATTGTCTCACTTGGCCGCATGGTAGTTTAAGGTTGTACCTGGCCAATCGTGGTAGTTTAGGGCCTTACTAGGCCGTTCACGGTAGTTTAGGGCCTTACCAGGCCATTTGTGATTTGTTTATGGTTTCTAGTTGATTGTACAATTTGTAATTCTTATTAAGTGTGAAACTATGAGATGAAGAGTATGTACCAAAGTGCTTAGTTTAGGCAAGGTCTTACATGGGTAATGTTCTCTACTCTAGGTTTGTTTATATTTATTTGTGTTTAATTAATCATTGTGTTTTTTTTATTTTATTTGGAGTAAAATACCTAAAATGCTGATTTCCTAGAGGGTGAGTCAATGTGAGCAATGTGGAGATTTATAAAACTAACTTAAAAACTCACCGTAGCTTGCGTAAATCCAAAGTTGAGCCATAAACAAAGAGAACAACATGAACTTCCCAGTGTGAGTGTAAGTGAAGCGTGAGCCTCTCAGCATGAACCTCTGGGAAGTGTGAACCTCTAGGAAGTGTGAACCTCTCAGCATGAACCTAAGCAGAGATTTAATGTGACGAGGAGCCGAAGATCTGGTGGCAGGGGTAGGGAAAGGTGAAGATCTGGTGGTAGGGGCATGGAAAGGTGAAGATCCGATGGTAGGAGTAGGGAAAGGCAAAGATTTGGTGTGAAGGAGGTAGCAAAGGGGGGAAAAGATCGTAGCGCGATGCGTCAAGTTAGAGCGTTCAACGTGCAACTTGGAGAAGCCCTCAGTGCGAACGCTCTGCAAAGCCCAACGTGAACACTCCTAGAAACCCCAGTGTGAATGCAGTATGACGGGATGGACAAGGGAAAGCAAGTGAGAGACCAAGGAAGGAAGGAGCCTAGCTTGACCTTTGTTGAGGAGAGTGAGGCAATGCTCCGGTGCCTGCCCAAGCCCATGATCACCTCATGGTCTGGATCGATGCACCAGTAGACCCTGGTTCCTTGTCTACATTTTTGTTTTCGTTTGCTATTTTCGTTGATTGTGTTTGGGTTTTTCAAATTTTGGCACTTAGAATTTGTGCGAGGCCTAGCCTATTTCTTCTACATAGATATTATCATGCAGGCCAGTGGCAATCTTCATCTCTTTTGCTCGGCGTACGACCAGTTTTGTGTGTGGGAATCTAGTGACATGCTCAGCATGTAGGAGGGGGGTTAAAATGGCCAGCGTGTAGGGTCTACATGCTCACGTTCTCAGCTTGCAGGGTCTGTACACCCACGTTCCCAACGTGCAGGGTCTGTACGCCGAGCATGAACCCTGCAAATGTTTTCAAGTGCTGGCCTCAGCATAAAACCTATATTGTCTTATGTAGCTTATTTACCCTAGTTTTTGAATGCGTGCAGATGTGATAAACCTTTCCTCCTAGTGGTGGAACTTGTTGGAGTTCTGGCGTGGTTTGGCCCTATTGATTCTGATGAACTAGTACCTAATATGACTATCAATCGAAATGGGGTATGGTTCAGAACAGGTGTTAGCGAATTCCTTGCCTTCATCTTACAAGGATTCAGTGTGGTAATATGGTCTCACCTAAGTGAACAATTAGCATGGAGCATCCTTGAGACTATGTTACCGGGATCCTCAAATGGCATAGTGCCTTCATGGTCGATGTCGATGAGGGATTATCCACGGTTGGGGATGGTCCCTCTAGAGGGCCCAGATCCACCCATCCATTGACATGTGTATGAGACCTATTATCATGTAGCCCTCACAACATCAATAGAACCTTATTCCTAGCCTCTCATGCACACACGTTGTTCTAGAATCCTCCTAGGACAGTGTATAGGGTAGAAAGGTAAGGTTGTTTAATTTATCATTTTTTCTTTAATGCTTAGTGGTTGTTCATGTTTTGACCATCGTTTCTTTGCAGGCCTCGATTTGATAAGGAAGGAGTATGCATAGGTGATGATGGACTTGCATTGGCTCATACCACCTTATAGGCTTTCATGGAAGGTCCTACTCTCCATGGTGTCATGTTAGCCTAGACTAAGGATGAAATTGTCCATTTTCACAAACGATACTCCAAGGCTTTTGCACAATGTGAGGCTTAGGGGTGGCTACATGGGGATTGGTCCCGTAATCGGCCAATTTTCTCGTGCGATGCCGATTTGACTTCTAATGATCTTAATCCATTGTCTAATGGTAAGTAATAGTGTTTTTGATGCTTCATGTTTGTTTGTTTTGCTACCTCATTGGTTGTATTGATTCCATGATTTTACCCTACAAGTACAGATGTCACCCCTGGTGGAGTCACCATAATAACTGGCCAGACTAAGGGCACTTTGTCCATGAAATTTGGGGATATCAACGATGCACAATGGTGGTTGCATGATGAGGCACCACTGCATATTATTGGTTGCTTGAGTGATGCTGGCCTCATGGAGTTGTTTAGTACTTTAAGTCCTAACATCTCCATGACCGAGATGATTGCGATCATTGATTGTTTCAATGAAGTTGTTACTTACTATAGCATTCGTGTCAAGGGAATTAAAGTAGCTTTCCATCTATCGACAGAATTCTTTTCAGACCTATTTGGTGTACTGATAGATGGGGCTAGAGTGACTTTAGATAGAGCACAAAAAGAGGTCCATGTTGTTCATGAGCTGGAGGACTAGCTGGGTGTGCTTAAAGGTGCTAAGGAATTCCCTATGCAAGGAAGATCGAAAATAACTGAAGTAAATGAGCTGTATCCACTGTTCAAAGCATGAGTGTTTCCTAAATCCCTATCCCAAGTGAAGAATTTTGTGGTAGAATTTATGCGTATCATGTGCACGATTCTGGAGACTGGGGTGCGTTATAATTGGGCTCAGTTTTTACTTTCAGGTTTCCATGGAGAGGTAGTGAGATTGTGTTCAAACATTGAGGCATAGTCCCATTTTGCCTTTTCATTCTTCACTGGTTACCTGCGCCGACTAGCTAAATTTCTAGTAGTTTGCATGGGTAACAAGTATGTGTTAAGGGATCGTGGCCAACTATCTCCCCCATGGATTCGCCACTTGTTTGAAGTGACTAAATCTCAAGATGCTCTTGAAGGGATTGATGAATCGGTCTCTGTTACCATGAGGGGATCATCTGCTCATTCAATCCATACTCATGATAGCGTAGGGTTAGAGCTAGGTGGTGTGCCCTATACTATTAGGAGAGCTGATCAAGTAATCAAGGAGACAATCGGGAAGGAAAAATCTAAAGTCCAAAGTCCTAAGCGCTCTAGAGAGGTTGCTCCAACTGTAGATGAACCAAAGGTGAAATGCATACGGTTTAAGATGTCTACATGTGGTAAGCAAGTATGATTCATTTATTTATCCTTGTTTTATTATCATTATTATTATTATTTTGGTCATTTATGTGATGTTGATCCTATGAATGTCATCAGAGTCAACTCCTGAAGTAAGGAGAGAGGGGTTAGCACTGATCATAGAGGAGGAAGAGGTCCCCTCCAACCAAGGTGGGGAGAATGAAGTGGGTAATGATGAGATGGAAGTCCCTATCCCTCTGAGGGAAGAAATGAAAGAACAGGTGGAAGACACCATAGAAAAAGATCATGCTGGCGATCAAGATGAAGTGGACGAGATATTCGATGATTTCTTTGAAGGAAGGTTAAGCCTTGACAATCCTCCAAATCCAGAAGAAGGAATGGATTTCAGTATGTTTTTCCTATTATGCTTATTTGATTTTTTTGAACTTTTTCATTTCCATTATTTAGAGTTTTGATTTTATGTTTGTTTTACTGCTACAATGTGCAGATGTTTAAACTAGTACAACTCCTAATGTTTGTTCGAAAATACCTATGATGAAGAGTCCAATGGAAACAACCACTGGAGTTGGTCCATCTTCTTGAAATGATCCCTTTACTTGGATCAAAATGCCAAGTAAAATGGATTTTGTCCTTGGTATTGTCGATGAGGTAGTTGACTGCATCTAACAAGCTCATCGTGAAATAGGTACATATAGCATTTTGAGTCTTTCTATTTTCGCATCTGTTTTTACTGTCCCATGTCTAATGTATATTCTCCTTATATTGATAGGTGCTAAATTGATGTGGGATCCATTTGAGGCCACCCGTATTGATAGTCTTCCTGAACTACCATCAAAAATTGAGCAAGTGCCAAGATAGATTTATGATGAGGTGGCAAAATGTGTTGTGCAAAATGCTAAGTCTCTTTGGACCTGCAAGCATTCCATTGAAAAGCTATGGTTGTGAATTTAGGCAGGGGAAAAAGACATTGCAAAACTATTAGTAGAATGAGATGACTTTAAGTCACGCTATGAGTTTGCCTCTGCTAAGTTGATGGGTGATCATTCTTGGTGAACCTCTGAGGTTAGTTATACCAGATATTGGAATTTATTGAATCGCCAAGTAACTAAGACTCGGGAGCTAGCAGAGTGAAAGGCACAAATTGATTTGCTAAATCTCAAATGTTAGGATTGGAAAGCTTTCACGTATAAGGTGTGGAAATGGAACCAAGATGAAAAGAATCATAAGTACCATTATAAGAAATCATTAAAGGAGACATCCATAGAGAAGCATAAACTAGAGATGTTTGTAGAGGATTTAGGGTTACGGTCTTCATTTGATGCCTTTGCTAGGAACATGGTGGTACATATGGAATCTCCTAAGAGAGTAATCACTACAACTTCTGGGGAGATTTCTGTAGGTGAGATTTTCTTTTACTTTTCTACAGAGTCATGGCGGTGATGATGGCCATGAAGGTGGCCCCAGTGGAGGGGAAACTCATGATGTGGGAGATTTTAAGGGGAAAACCCCTCTTGATCCTAATGTTTAGTCTTTAAATTTGGCGTTGTCATTAGTTATTTTTCTGTGGGTTGTAAATAGAATTTTTTGTTTTGGGTTGTGTATGAACAGATGCGTAAACTTGGTTAACTCTTGCAATCGTCTATTTACATATTTATATATTTTTTGTTATTTTCAAATTCTAGTTTTATTTTTTTGTTGTTGTTTCTTTTTTAGAGTTGTTTGAATGTTGAGAAGAAAATAATGCAGGGACATGGGACGAAAATATTTTTGGTTGTTTTGTTGTTTAAGTGTAAACATGAAATAAAGTGCAAATGTAACCTAAACGATAACTGTGCCATAGTAAACATAAAGGAAAGTGTAACTTGTACTGCAAAGATGTAATCATAGAATGTAAGCTAAGGATTTAAAATTTTGAGACAAATGAAAGTAAACTTGCTCTAGTTTAAGGCCATTTCGGGCCATACGTACATGCGTGTCAGTTTAAAGTCATGATAGACTACGACATGACCATTCTAGTTTAAGGCCATTTCGGGCCACCATTCAACCAGAGGGATATCAACTAATAGGATGGGTTTTGATGTAAACTGGCCATTTCTGACTGTGGCTAGTTTTATGCCATTGTGGAAATGAGATAGTTTAATTTCATTTCAGATGTATGTAGTTTAGCATCATTTCGGACAAGTGGTACTTTAACATCATTTTGGATGAGTGGTACTTTAACGTCATTTCAAATGATTGTAGTTTAACGTCATTGAGGACTGTGTAGTTTATTAATTGTTTAATAAATTTTTGATTTTTCTCATTTTTATGTTAGGAGTGGGTTTAATGGGTATGATCCAATACTCGACATCTCCTTCGCTAATTACATTGAATGGTAGCTTCGACCAGGAGACGTCTGGCAGAGTAAGCCCTGAGTCAGTATGCTCGGATGTTTCTGGGTTAGGTGGTGCTTCCTTGGTTTTTGAGGGACCTCAATTTATGTGTTTTTCATCACTTTGGGTTTCGTTTATTTTCTTCGGTATGGGTTTTTTGAAAATTTTGTTAAGCTTATGCTCATGTGGGGTGTCCTCTTGTTCAGGCTCCTCAAATTTAACTTCGGAGTCTTGATTTGCTTCCGTGTGAGATGAGATGGTGGATGTAGTAGTATCCTCATGGATAATGATTTCACCCCCTTCATAGGGTAAGTGAATCTCTTGATGAATGGGGAAAGACACCGCTTTTAGCTGGACTAACCAGGGTCATCCTAGAATTAGGTTAAAATCAAGCATCTCAACAATAACTACGAAGTCTGCGGATGTGGGGAATCGATCCCCTGCTATGAAATCCAAGGTCAATGTACCTTTAACCATTACTCGTGACCCATTAAATGACTTTAGGAATGTCTTAGATGTTGATTTAATTAAATCTATAAGGCCTAACTGTTCAATGATGGGATAAGGCACTACGTTTGTGGCTACTCTACCATCTACATGTACTCAACGTATTTTGAATTGATTAACTTGTATGGTTATAAACATGGGTTCGTGGGTGACGTCTCTCGTTTTCTCATCAATCTTAATGTTTTTGGGGTGAAAGGCTAATGATTTAGGTTTGGATCCTTGTCATGTAGACATTACTGCATGTATAGAAGGTTCATTTGTGGGTAGGTTTTCGCTAACTGGGATCGATGTTAACATGTGTACTAAGGCTTCGTGATGAATTGTTGAAGCCAATATGAGGTCGTACAAGCTTAATGATGTATTCTTTTGTTTAAGGGCTTGCGTAACTTGTGTTAGGGCATTAGCTAAGTCTTTACCATTGGGTATATTCTTCTCCAAAGCCACTTAATCTATTGGACCTAACAATTGTATCTCGCATGGCGTAACTTTCATGTTATTTTTTGTGATTGTTTGGTTTGAAATGTGTTGCATTCTTGATTTTTCCTCTTTATAACTCATGCTTGGCTCATTTTTAGAAGGAGCCATAGGTATTTTGCTTAACGAAGATGGTTTTGGGGGCCCCAGTGCAAGGCATTGATGTTCCTTCACCAAACGGTCCTTCTCCAAATGTTCCTTGGTGAGCTTATCTCCCAGGCGTTCTCGTGTGGGTTGTGTGGGAACATTTGGGGTTGAAATATGGGGTTGTTTTAGGACTCGAATGACGAATGGGGTGGGATGGGGTTGTGTTTGAGGCATACGAGCTTGGACATCAGACTGCCTAGGCACCTCGACCACAAACGGGGTTGGGAAATTTGTAGTTGGTACCTCTGTCATAACATCTACTAGTGGCACCCAAACCACAAAGGGAGTGGGCCGGTTTGATGGTGTCATACTAGCAATTGTACTAGTAGAGGGCACACGAACAACCAATGGTTTGGTTTGGGGTGATGCTTGTGTTGTTGCCACCGTGGGAGGTACTCAGATGACTAATGATTTTTGCAAGGTAGGAGGATCGTATGGGGGATATGAAGGTTGAGGCGATGTTAGTGCAGTAGGGGGAACATAAACTACAAAGGGGTTCTTTGGTGTTTCATAGTTATCATCTGTGTAGATGGTGTTAATTGTGTATGGCACTTCTTTAGTGTTTATGGGATCTTTATATATTCCCATGGACTGGTTTTGTTTTTTGACCGGGTTAGCCTCATCAAAAGTGATCTCACCTCCATCAATCATTCGTTGAATGTCTTGTTTCAAGGTGAAACAATAGTCGGTGCCATGCCCATTACATTGGTGGTACTCACAAAATCGGTCTAGTCTAAAGCCTCTTGGAACTAGGGGCTCATCCAATGTTGCCAAGCTTGGGTTCTCAACCAATTCACAAAATCGATTATGTCTTTGAATTGCCATGGGGGATAATTGTTTATGTTTCATTAGCCCAACCTTCAAGAGTTGGTCAAATAATTGTGAAGGTTTCATAGGCAATGGTTTGTATTGAGAGGGGTATCTCCTCTCAAATTTTCTTGCATGACCTAGTGTAGCATTTTGTGATGTGGATGGTCCAGGTGTAGTAGTAGGAGTAGGTCTAGTATAGCTAGTAGGGGCAGTAGGTGGTTTACCTTTTTGTCTCGTACTTGTTTGTTGAGTTTCTGCTACTGATGCTACTGTTGCCTTAGCCTTTTCTTTGTCTTTTTTGTGTGTTAATTTTTAAAGGCTACGTAAGTAGGATCATGGCTATTTTGGACTGCCTCTTCTATGTTCTTTATTTGCATGAAAGCTTGGCTTAGAGTGCACACATTTAAATAGTATAGTTTAGATTTCATGAAATCATTTATAGCTCCCTTTAGGATGGTGAGTAAGTATGTTACGGGGATTAGTTCATGAAGTTTGTTTAGTGCAACACTCCATCTCTAAATAAATTTTTGTATAAGTTCAAGCAGTGCTTATTTGACATGTATCAAACTATCCAAGGTTGCTTCAGGTTTTAGGTTGTATTTAAACTTAGTAACGAACTGATGTAAGAGATCCTCCAAAGAGGATACAAAGTTATGAGGTAATGCTCGGTACCAATCTAATGCTCTGCCAGTGAGGGACATGGCGAAAACACGTAAGATTGCATGGGGCCATGCCTGAATCAATAAACATTTTAGTCTAAACATGACCAGATGGGCATTGGGGTCTCCTTCCCCGTTGTATTTGGTTAGTTGAGGCAAAGAAACTCCTTTGGGCAGTGTCAATGGTGGTACCAAAGTGCTAATAGGATCATCTTGGTAAAATTATAATACTTTAAGCTCTTCATTGTTGGCCATTTTGAGGTGTTTTACCTCATTAGTGAGTTCTTGCATCATCTTCTTAGCTTCAGCCTAGTCTTGGGCATTAGGTGAAGGGGAAGGTTGGTCATGTTGTGTAGTATGCAAGTTAGATTATTGTATAGTGGGAGGGAAAGAAGAAAGCTAAGTGGTTAGAAGTTACATTTGTGGAATACTTATGGTGGGTGCCACTAGAGGTGGCATACCATAAGAGGTAGGTTGCTGTTATTGTTGTTGTTGTACTTGAGGGATGTTCATGGGTGGAATTGTAAGAGGTGGTATGTTGTAATGAGGGGGTTGATGCAGCTGCATGCCAGTTGTGGCCCACTGTCCAGTTATGATTTGTGAGGGAACACCCTGAACTTGTTAAGTTGAAGTGGTGAAGGATGTCCCTTGGGTTTTTATTCGTGGTATATAGTGAGTGGATGTAGAAGCAAGTATCACAGATAGCATCCCAATCACTTGGGGTGGGAAGGTCACTCCTACATTAGTTTGAGTGGGGTGTTGTTGGGGTTGCACTTGTAAGAGAGGGAACAACATGGTGATGGGAGGAATAGTAGGGATGGGTATATTGAATTGAGCATCGGTCACAGGGAGAGTGGGAACAAGAGTGGATGCTTCCTGTTGAAACACATGTGCTTGAGTGATCTTAAATGATTGGAGGGACATAGTCTCCCCTATGAAAGGGTGAAATAATGGGTTTGTGTAGGTATGCAGACTAAGAGTATGGTACGAATCCTTGTGTTTGGACTAAGCCACAAAGTCATCCTCCTCTTCTAGTTGAGGATTTGCCATGGACTGGTCTAGAGACTAACTCCTTACCAAGAGGAGTTGTGAGATGAACTCAGAGTAGTGCTCTAGAAGAGGGATGATGTCATATGGGGAGGGGATGAACTCATGTCCTTCCTTATGAATCAGTTTAGTTTGATCTACTGCCAAACCAGCTTGGATCTTTACAGATATAAAATTATACTATTCTTGTGTTATGACATTAAATGATGGATTATTCCCTTGCAGTCTGAGAGATTGGCGAGGTTCCCCTCGGGGGTTGACCTCATCATGGGCCCCTATGGGTTGCATGATGGGTATTGGCATTTCCGTGGGGCCAATGATATTTGAAGTGGACTTGGTTGAAACATTGGTATTGGCAGTATTCATGATGAAAAGGTTATAAGTGTAACAAGGTAGATGGGAGACAGTGTCAACGTGTACAGGTGAGAATTTGGCCAAGTATGAAATGGGTATACTTGTTAGCATACACCCTTAGCATGCAGGCTTGTCTACATAGCATACAACTAATTCTGGCAGCATGCAACTTGGATCCATAGTGTACACCTAAGTCTAGTAGCATGCAGCTTAGATCCACAGTGTACACCTAAGTCTGGTAATGTGCAGCTTGGATCCATAGCATACACCTAAGTTTGGCAGCGTGCAGCCTGGATCCATAGCATATGGACTGAATCTAGCAGTGTGCATCCTAGATCCACAACATATGGACTGAATCCCCGATGTATACGCTTCAACGATCCGCGTATAGGATGAATAGGTAGCGTACAGCTAGAGTGGTTAGCGTGCAGATGGGCTAGGCAGTGTATACATGTTGAGATTGCGGTAGATATGGTTGAACAGAGCACATATATGAAAGGTTCAAAATCAGATCTATGTTGATAGAGTGTAAATATGAGAAAATTGACTATAGATCTAGGAACATAGGGAGTGGATCTATGAGATGGACTAGTGGATCTAAAGAGATCTACGGTGGATTAGAGTAGATTTAAGCAACGAGAGGCCCTCCCTCTAGTGCCATTTTATATACTATCTAAAATTGTTGATGTAAGGATGGAATGAAAAAAACATCAAGAGATCTACAAATAGGCATATAAGACTCTACCTTTGCTTGAGGGCAAGCTAAAACTAACAAAGGTAGAGTACCTTGGGCGGTCTGTATGTGGATCAGACAAGGATTACCCCAAATGTATGCCAATGTGCAATACGTTGGGTTATGTGTAAACAACATAACAAATGTAAACTAGAACATAAATGTGTAGGAATGTAAACAAAGAGGTAAATAAGAATGAATGAAAACTATAACAAATATTGACCAGAATTGAAGCAACTTTATTACAAAATGGAGATTATAGTGCACCAATCTGAATGCAGTTGTGGATCTAACACAAGGTAGACGAAGAGCCCCGGTGGATGCAAAGAGATGATGGTATGCTGGTTTGATTACAGGCATAGCATGAAGGTTGTATGATCAACATGTAGGGTAAAAGTCCAGCATACTAGGTTGGTGTTCTCCAATCGTCTCTTAATGTGATTGTTATTTTTTTATCTCCTCCTTTTCTCAGTAGAAAATTGGGGTTTTTATAGGTTTTAGGGCGTGAAACTCAGATTTGGAGTTGTATGAGTGGCCGTTGGTGAGAAAATTTTAGGTCGGTTGACATGTGGCTGTGTTTCCTGAGTGCAAAGAATATTACAACTATACAGTGTGCTACATGCCAGTGTGTACACATTGGGCATGTGAACCCAACGTACAGACTTGACCAACACAAAAGAATTGAACTTTACAAATGAACACTATTGTTACAATAGAAAATCTTGAACTTGGCCCTTGGATTTGATCTCTGGTATCATGAGAATGTTGCCTGTGGATTGTCAGCTCATTTGAACTTGATCTGACATGGTTTTGGAAGGCTCCAAGTGACGTACATTGTGCTACATGCTAGTAATACATGCTAGGCGTGTAGAGTATGTATGCTCAGCGTATAGGTCATGGAAGTGCATGATTACAATATGAATCTTCATTTTGGAGGCCTAGGATGATGCTTGACAATTGCCTTTCTTCTAAGAGTCAATTGTAGGTGGAGATCTTGTTTTAGAGTGTCTGTTTTGAGAGATCCTTGATGGTGCACGCTGGGCATGCATGTTGAGATGCATGCTAGGTGTGCACGCTAGCATGAAGGAATGAAAACCCATCATTTGGTACCCAAAACTTGATTTTCAGTAGCCTGAGAGCTACTGGGGACCTTGGGGAAGGTCCTATAGGTTCAAGATGCTCAATTTTGGCATGTTTTGGCTTAGTTTTGGGGCCCAAAACTTGTTGCATGCTGAGCTACATGTTGGGCATGCAGGCCTATGTGCATGAAGTATACTTAGTCAGAGCTAAGTGTTTTGAGTTTGAAATTTGTAGTTCTTGTTGCCAAATGTTGATGTAGTCCCCAATGAATCTTGGGGAACTTTTACTTGCTTGATTCGACTCTGTTTGGTGCTTTTTGTGAAGCTCGCGGATTTCAGTCATGCTAGGAAGCACCATGACTTAGCTCGATTCTTGTCCAAAAGTGTTAGGTCCAAATTTTGGTGGTGTTTTAGGAAGGCTAGCAGTGGCCTTGGTAGCATCAATGTGAAGGAGCTGGCATCGATGGAGCTGGGATTTGCTATGAGTGCAGATTCTTAGGAATCCCCACCAAAGGTAAGCATTCTTAGTTTAGCTGTGAGATTGTCTAACCAATAGTTGAACATATCTTGAGCTCGGATGCTTATGGGGGATGGAGGTTAACAATATTGTAGCTTGGCCACAATACTGCTAGAACTCTAACAACAGGCGCTAACCAAGGAAGCTATTGCTAGGGTGATGAGCCATGGTGGCAGTAGGTCTAGAGGGTTAGCGTGATTTCATACCACATCTCTGGATGATCAACAAGATGCCAAGAGCGATGGCATTGCATATGTTCCAGAGGGTGTTTCCATGGCATTATAAACTACATTTTGGAACTGCAATGTCCCACCCTTTGTCAGCATTATGCATGCCCATTTGTTGTGTACCGGTGTAGATGCATGTTGAGGAGATGCCATGAATCTAGTTTAAGGTCTTGGTAGACCATGCTATGCTAGTTTAAGATCCTAGCAGATTGTTGCTATACTAGTTTAAGGTCCCAATAGACTGTATGTGTCAATTTAACATCATAGTGGACACCTACACTATGCTAGGGTTACATGTAAGATCACCTAGACTACCATCGCTGTGGCTATCATTACCACAGAGGCTTGGGCGATTTAAGTTGCTTGGCATGCAAATAGCATAGTGTGGACCCCTTAGGAGGGTTTGGCCATGTGTGATGTGATAGTGTGACACGTGTTTTGTTAGGGTATAATGTTAATCACTTTGTTAGGGTTAATCCCTCTATTGCTACGCTAAGCTAACTTTGCTACGCTATTACCTTCATGTTTTTGCTACGCTATGTGTATGAAGAGAATTAGTGCTATGCTATTTGCTAAAGTGCTAGTGTTGCTACACCATGTGTAGATCACACTCAGACATGATTCTAACATTTGCTATTATGTTGTGTAGGGTAGTGCTAAGGCCAATTTTAATTATCCTAGAAATTGTAGGGGTCTTGTGCTGCTTGAGTGGGAGAGTGGCCAATGTTCCTCCTTCCCATACACGTGTGGGGGATGAAATGGTCTAGTTTTGAGAGGGGGTGCGAGAGTTTCTACAATTCCTCCTCCAATGCTTTAGTGTGATTGTTTGGTCACACCTGGTGGAGGAGGTAGCAACCACCATAATAGAAACCCTGTTTCCTGGGGAAAACTAGGGTATTCTGAGATATTTGATGGATGGGGCAATTAGTAGCGGGTAGGGAGAAGGATCCAGTCAACATTCCAAAAATTTGAGGCATTTGGCTTGGATCTGGGATTTGCTTGAGTATAACTGCTACTGTGTCTACAACACTTTTTTTATTGCACATCATAATGAAATGTGCTTCCAAAACCCACCAGGAATTGTCTATAGTGTTGGGGGGTGAGTTGTGTAGACGCGTTCCACTACACTATGAGACGTTTGCTATGCCAGCCAAATGTTATCAGCATGTTTTTTCTTTTTATTACTAGGTTTTACATCAATGAGGAGGGGCTTCACGGTGATAGGGATGTGTTGAGCCTAGCATAGATGGTGTGACAGGAGTTTTCTTCTACTGATAATATGCACATAGGTGTGATAGGCCAGTGCGGGGGTGAGTACCATACCTACCCAACCCAGTATCCCAAACTCTACAATAGATGCAAGGATTCTAATTGGTTGAATGAGGGATGGGCACCTTTTAAAATAATCACCATTGAAGATTTCTTAGTTAGTCTTCTGCCATTCCTGTTACGGTAGAAGCATGCTGAGCTAAGTAGTAGTTACTGCATGTCCGAGTGTGATTGCTATTTTTTTTTTGTTTTTATGCTAATTGCTTCTATGCAAACTGATATAGGGGTGAAGAATTCCTAGGAGGTGATGGTGATAACCACTGGAAGCCAAGAGGCAAACATCTACTTCAAGTACATAGAAGTAGATGAGAGCCAGCATTGGATATGTAGCACGGCCTTAGAATCCCTACTTAGGCACATCCAAAATGTTGGTCTCATGGATTTGTTCCTGGCCCCAAATCCAAGCATCCCTATCATCAAGATGCTTACCCTAGCTAACTCCTTTTCCAATAGGGTAGACTACCTCTGCATGCATGTACACAGTGTGTAGGTGGTCATTGAAATCAATGACCAGCTATTCATAGACCTTTTCAGTGTCCCTGCTAATGGCATCCTCATAGGGTCAAAGACCAAGAAGGAGCTAAACATTTAGAAGAAGGACATTGAGGAGTGGCTGGGGGTTGCCAAAGAGTGAAAGGGGATTCCCATGGAGAAGGTCAATCTGAGACTTGCCAAAGAGGTTTATCTCATCTTCTGAGCTCGTGCATTCCCCCAGCTGCTTTCCCAAGGGAAGATCCTTGGGATTTAGTAGGCTTGGGTGATGTGGGAGGTCATGGAGGAAGGGGCTTGCTACAATTGAACTAGCTTTTTGTGCAAGGGCCTGCAGACTGAAATCATCAGGCTCCATAAAAACGAAGAGTCCCATTTAAATGTGCACTATGCATTTTACATAGCCTTCTTGCAGCATTTTGTGGAGTTTTTGGTAGTTCATGAGTATGGAACTTGGGTAATGTGAAATCGTAATCAAATTTCGAAACCGTGGATCTACCAAATCCTCTAGACAACCTAAGCCCAAGATCCCCTAGAAGCTATTGGGGAGTCATTCTCTATGATGACTAGGGATCGGGTGGCCCACAATTTTTGTGGACAAGATAGCGTAGGAGAGGCACCCCCTGCTGTAGCCAGTAGCGTATCATAGGGGAAATGTCTGATTGCTAGAACGGTGGCCACCAAGATGTGGTGAAAGAGGCCAAGACTAGCTGAGAAGAACCTCTGCACAGAAGAGGAATAGGGGCAAACATTCTGGTTCAAGTTATGCAGGACGCAATCCCCCATTGGTGAATACTTTCACCTATGTCTACTTACCTACTTTGTTAATTTCTGCTACACTACGCTACACTATGTAGAGTAGCATAGCATAGCACCTACTTTTAGCTAACTTGCTTTATGCTAATGCAAATATGTTCTTTTTGCTGCTAGCGGAAGAAGAAGAAGAAGAAGAAGAAGAAGGTGAGGAAGAGGTGTCGGCCCCCAAAACGGTGGTGACAAATAAAGACATGGAGTCCCCAGTCTTAGAGGAGAGGGCCTCGGTTAAGAAGGAAAGAGCTCCTATCTCTAAGGAAGGGCCTCTTGTTGTTAAGGAAAATCCTCCTACTGACGAGGAGGACATTTTTTGAGATGAAGAGGAGTCTTCTATGGGTGAGGAAGATGCAAGTGCCTCAAAGGGAAAGGCTCCAGCAAATAAAGAAGAAGCCCGCATTGACCTAGGAGGGACTTCTACTAAGAATGTTGCCATCGTATTGAGTCAGAAAGAAGGGGAACTAAAATTTTACACTGGTGAGTTTAACAATATATTTTCCTTATTACAGTTCACCTCAATCATTGCTAACATGTTTAGTTGTATGATAGATACCATTGCTAATGTTGTAGAAACCCCTCTAATTTGCATGGAACCATGGGCCAAGACCCCTAACAAGTTCACGTTTATGCAAGGGGTCATCGATGACATGATCGGCCATCTCAGATAGGTTGATCTTGAAGTGGGTAAGTAGCTATGCTAGGTGATTTCATGTTGCTACGCTAGATGCCTTAAGTTTGCTCACCCTACTACGCTAATCTGACTGATGTGATCTTTGTGTGATTACAACCTCTCAACTCAATTGAGACATGAGATAGCCTTTGAAGGTTGATGTCGTGTCTACATTCCTACTTGAAGTGGCCGAGGTACCTCATCATGTATATGATGAGGCTAGCAAATGCGTTTTGCACTTAGCATGCTCCTTGTGGGAATGTAGGAGTGTTAACAAGGACCTGTGGAAATGCATTTAAAAGGCTAAAAAGGAGAAGGCTAAACTAAGCACCGAGGTGGCAAACCTCAAATCGAGGAATGAATTCCTCATAGCCCATGATAATAATGATAGCAATTGGCACACAGCTGTGATAGATTATGCTAGATATTGGATAGTCATGTGATAGAACAATGAAGCCACCTGAGAAATAATAGAACAACGAATGCAGATAAACTTGTTGCCCTAGAAAAATCAAGATTGGAAAGATTACAACACCAAAGTTTATGAGTGGGGGCTGTCCTAGAAAAACCATAAGCACATGTATAAACTAGAACGTGCCACCTACCGCAAACTATATAGAGATGCTTCTATGGAGGCATTTACTTACAAAGTGTTCATAATTGCCATTAGCACTTTTGAGGCCTATAACAAGTTCAAGGAGTAGGTAAAGGTCACTAAATCTCCTGAACGGGAATTGGATCTTTCCAAAGGTGAAATCGCTATTGTCTCCTTTTCTCTGGGACCATCGAGATGGACGGTCGTTAAAAAGGAGAAAGCTGCTATAGATGTTGAACTAAGCAATAGGCATTGGGCTAATATCACATAGGAGGAGGTTTGGCATTGCCTAAGTGTTGGTTTAGATCACATACCCTTCAAGAAGAACATAGGGCCATCTCAGGTCAATCACATTCCACCATGTTAATGCTTGTGCTCTATTCTAGCTTGCATGAGTTGGCCTACCTGACTATTTCACCTTTACGATGCAGGTTCTAGGTGAAGACGTAAGGCCTAGAGAGGGCGGGAATGAAGAGGTAGTAGAGGATAATGCAAGAGAAGGTGATGCAGGAGGGGATGATACAGGAGCGAATTATGTGGGCAAAGATGATGCAGATGAAGATAACCCATGACAACATGGGATGTTTTTGAAATTTTGAAAATTTTTGTTGATTTTTTGCAAACATTGGAAATGTTTAATGAAGGAAGAAAACATTTGAACAAAAATTGGTTTTATGCTATGATTTTTTTTGTTTTTGATGTTTTAGTTTTAGGCCATTTTGGGCCCCTAGTACTTTTAGGTCGTTTTGGACCATTGTTAGTTTTAGGCCATTTCAAGCCATCGTTAGTTTTAGGCCATTTCGGGCCATTATGCCATTGAGTAGTTTTACACCATTTTGGGCCATGATATAGCATAGTTTTAGGCCATTTCAAGTCGATAAGGGTGTTACAGGGATGATAGACTAACATTTTAGAGGATGGCTAATTAATACCTACTGTAGATGGATAAATGCAAAAAAAGGTGGTAAATGTACAAGGGAGGCTAACTGGGCAAGGAGTAGTGGGGTTGCTATGCTAGGCATAGCTACTTCCTGATCCATCGTGGAGTGGGTGAGGTGTAACACTGAGACACCTTACTTCAACCTTCACCTACGTCATTGTCCTTCACTTGGAAGGGAAACTCAGTTCACACATTTTCATTTTTTGAACCAGCATGCTAAGCCAGTTCTTTGGCCGAATGGTTAGTGTTTATAGAGATGGGCACTTCACTCTCAGAGGTCATGACCTCTGAGCCCTGTTCCATATCCATGTTGTTGATAAGTTGTGTTACTACCTCATCGCCATGGATTACCACCTCCCTACCTACAAAGGGTAGATGGATCTCCTGATGGATGGATGAAGAGACAACCCTAAGTTATGCTAACCATGACCTCCCCAAGATCAAGTTAAACCCGAGCATCTCTTCAACCACGATGAACGTTGTGTTTGTGGGGAATTGGTCCCCTACCATGAACTCTATATGGACTATTCCCTTTGCCACAACTCGTGCCCCATTGAATGACTTTAAGCATGACATTGTTGTGGGTCTGATTTGGTTAACCAAACCTAGCTTGTCCACAATAGGGAAAGGGATGACATTTGTAGCAACCCCATCATCGACATGTACCCTCTGGATCTTATGTTGACCAACTCGGATTGTGATGAACAAAGGTGTTGTAGTTACTTGACCCTTTTCAGGGTCTTCCCTAATGGAACCATTGCAAAAAGTCAGTTGGGATGGCTTTGGCTCTATAGGGGCAAAAGGAAATATGACTGAATGGATCATCGACAGGGATTGCCATTAACACATGGACTAAAGCCTCACAGTGTGTGGTAGATATCATGATTAGGTCGTACAAGATCAATGTAATATTTTTCTATTTTAGAGCTTGCTTGACCTGGGTGAGAGTGCTTAAGAGGTCTTGACCACTTTTCAGTTTACTACCTTCCTCCTCTTCTATTCATCCCAAAAGATGAATTTCCCAAGAGGAGATAGTTTTAGGCTTGGGTTCAAACCCTTTTGGACAAGGTGGTGAAGACTATCTAGGCATAGCAACGTTATGTCTCGGCAATGAGGGCATCGATGCAGGGGGTGAGGACATAGGCTTGGAAGTACCTGGGGTGGTACTTTCCCTTGACATCTCACCAATGCAGTGCACTTCTCATTTTTTAGCATGAGAATGCTATGGAGCTACCTTATGTGGGGTGGGGGCTATTGCAGGGCTTGGCCCCCTGATAAGAAATGGAGCTAACAGTGTTGATGTGCAAGGTGGTGGTATGTTTCTACTAATAGGTGTAGGGGTGGATGCCTTGGGAGTAGGTGGTGCAAGGGGAGATGTTCATGGAGGGACTCTTAGGATAAAAGGTTGTTGTAGACTTTGATTAATCGCTGGTGGTGCCGGTGCACTACGTCGAGGCACACAGACCACAAATGGTTGCTGGGGCGGTCTAGGATTACTTTCAACATTAATGGTGTTGATAGTATAGCTGGTGTTGTTGGCATTGAGGGGGTAGTGTAGACATGCAGGGATTGATTCTCAGGGCATACTAGATTGCTTTAGTCTAGCACCAGTTTCCCTTAATTGATCAACCTTTGAATGTTGTCCTTCAGTGCCATGCCGTAATCTATGTTATGACCACACTATTGATGGTAATCAAAAAATCGCTGTAGTTTGAAACCCTTAGGAATTGGGGCCTCATTGGGAAAAGCTAGTGAGGGGTTCCTGAGGAGTTCATAGTACCTCTGGTGCTTCCTGGTTCCCTCTTATGACATCTACTTATGTTGGATGTACCCTTAAGAGTCACGCTCCAGCAGCGGATGAACTTCTAGACTGGTTCTAGTGGGTCTTTCTTCACGCTCATTAATTGATCCAGCATGATCTCTGGTCTCAAGTTGTATTTGAAATGCATCATGAACTGGGTTAGAAGCTCCTCCAGGGTTGAGATGGAGGAGAGTGGAAGGGCATGGTACCAATCCAGAGCTTTTCTGAACAAAGACATGGCAAAGAGATGGATGATCATCTGTGGTTATTTTTACAGAAGAAGGGACTTAGACCTAAACCTAAAATACAACAGGGATCCCCTTCCCCATTGTATTTTGTGAAGTGTGGGAGTGACATCCTTGGGGGTAACATTAATGCAGGGATTGTTAGGTTGATGTCGTCATCCTGGTAGAAGTTCATGACTTGAACAATATCAGACTCGAAAGCTTTGAGGCATTTTATTTCCTCAATAAGAGTCTGGATAAGCTGAAATGCTTGATCCAGACCCAGGGATGATGCGGGCAGTTGGGAAACTGTAGGAGAAACTCCCATCTATGGACTAGCAGGGCCAACAGCATGACCTATCAGTAGTGCCATTGGGATGGCCCCTGTGAACTGTGTTTCTTGTGGTGTCCACCAACCAGCAGGTGGTTTTGTTGTAGCAATAGTCGAGGGTTGTGCTATGGGATAGACTGTTTGCATGGCCAGTGGAACAAAACATATCCCCACACTGGGCGGTATTGTTTGTGGTGCTTGGTAGGTCTGATGGCAAATGTGAGACATCTACAATGGTAAGGTAGTAGGAGGAGAAGTGAATGGGGTCCACCATGTGGATGGACCTAGGCCCACCATTGATGATGGGACAAGTGTAAATGTAGGAATAGAGAGGGAAGCTACATGCAACTATGAAGTAGGTATGGTATGAATGTGTGGCAGGGTAGCTATGATTGGTATGTGATGGGATGCAAGAATAGACTGATGAACAGTTTGCGGAGAAATGGTAGATAAGAATGAAATAGGGGAATAGAGGCATTGATACGCTAAGGGCATGACATGGCTACCCATTATCGATGTAATCACGGGTTGCGATGATGTAGACATGATCACAAAGGGAGCAGCAATAGACAATGAGTTCATCCAAAAGGATAGGATAGGAGGGCTAGTGGTAGGGCTGGTTTGATCCCACCCTATTGAATTAGGAATCTAACTCTTCCTGCCCATCTTGGAAATCCTTATCATGATGAGACGCTATGTCCTGCAACTCCCTAGGCCTAAGGACCTAGATAAGTTAATCAAGAAGCCATTGGTTCATTTGTGTTAAGGGGATGGGAATGCTGGGAGTGGGAATAAATTCCCTCCCATTGTAATAGGCAAACTTGAAGTTGAAACACCCAAAAAAATGCAAGGTCATTCTTGCTTCACCAAGCATAGTACTTCACGCAGTGTCATGGAAGTTCATCGGGACAAGAACGCCCTAAGGTTAGGTCGACCAATTTGGCAAATTTTCTAATTTCGGCATGAACAAGCTCTACAGATCACGTTGCCTATTCATCCAAGTAGCTCGCCCAGTTGACAGCCTGCTCAGAAAATAATGCACAGAGTTGGTAGTAGCATTTTGGATGTGCAAGAAATAGTTTGGAAAGTTTTCTAAGGCATGAATTCTGCTACACTATGCTACGCCCCGCTATGTAGCATAGAAAACTTTAGAAAACATCTGCAAAGAGAAGTTTCACCTTACGCTATGCTATGAAGTGTAGCAACAATCATACAACCAATTTCACGACCCAACTTCAAGTCCTTCAAATGTCCCTTTCCATTAGGAAGCGGCAGACCGTGTCTGCTACTACGCTATGATGAGCTACATGGCACAGCAAGGTGTAGCAAACTTGCAAAAGAGACAAAAGGCAACTCAAAGAACAAGGCTAGCAAAGTTGCAAGCTCCATAGTGTAGGAAGTAATGTTTGCAGATTGGCCAAGTTTTTTGTGACTAACGCCAGATGCTATGCTACATAGCGTAGTAAGCATGTAGCATGTGTAGTGAAAAGTAGGACAATGTGCTACACCATGCCAAGCATGCCACGCTATGATGCATGACAAAGCATGCAGGTGGTTGTGCGACATCAATGTACTTCATGTAATTTGACTGTTGGCACACATCTCCATACATTGATGGTGCAATTACGACATGGTAGGCTCATAGTTGCGGCATTGCAGACTCACGGTCACAACGGTCATCCACGTCCAATGGTCATATTAGCATGTGCGGAACCAGCAAGTCAACGAAGTCTCAGGGCACGTGGCATCCAAACTGGCCCTATTGTCTGCCCTTGGTCCTATAAATACCTTGACAAGCAACACTGAAAGACTCTTTCGCTCACGATCTATCTCACACTCTTTCTCCGGTTCTGGTAAAAAATTTTGTTTAGTTCAAAATTTCGCCAAGTGTCTGATTTCTCTTCTACTGGGTGAATCAAGTTCTCCTCCTAGCATGTTGCAGCATCTAGCATTGTAAGCTCTCTATTCAACACTATGAACAGTTAGCATTCCTAGCTAACATTCCATTCTATCCCCCTTTCTACCACCTTGGTAGAATCCATACATTGTCAACACTTAAGTTCACGCCCAAGCACACAACCTGATTTGCCCTACACATCCTGGTTGCTCTTGGAATCTCTGCACTATGTTACACTATGCAATCAACTATGTCCACCCTGACAGAGAAAACTTGTAGCTTTGGATTAACACCATTTTCTAATTGTATCCTATTTTACTTTCCTGTTCATTCCTATGTGTTGCATTGCTTTCAGTGTTATTTACTTTCAATAACTACTTTGCATTTTTTCCCCGTTTTCAAATTATATATTGCAAACAGCTATAGAGACACTGATTAAGTTCCTTTCTAATCAACAAGATCATTTAGGATGCCCCATATCCACACACACTCCTACCATGACCCTCCCATAGATACGAGGTCAAGACTGTCGTGCCCACCAAACCCTTGGCATTTTCCACCCACCGACATTCTCAGTTGCAACAGTTTTTTGGCACTAGAAGGAGGGCATTTTGGTGCCTTTTTCATGTGTCATGATCACTCTATGAGCCTTCTGCACCCTGATACGTGTAAGCGTAAATGTGACATCCTGTTGCGATTGTTTGCGCTTTGCGCAGTGTAGATCGGTTGCTCCCACAGTTCCTCGGGAACCCTACAGAACACAAGGCCTCCGATTGCTAGTTAACTAGCCTTTTTTACGATATTATTGCATGCGTTTGGTGCCCCATCATTTTTGGTATAGGTCAGTCGCTTCGAAGGTTCCCCTGGAGCCCTGCGAGACATAAAGCCTTCTTGTTCGCTAGTTAACTTGCCCCGCTCATGGTCTTGCGTGCATTCTGTACCACATCATGCATGGTACAAGTTGGTCACTTCGACAGTTCCTCGGGGACCCCACAAGACCCAAAGCCTTTGCTAGATATCTAAACTCACCTTATGGTAGTCTTGCATGCGCTCTGTACCTCATCACACATTGTCGTAAACATGACACCCTCTTGCAGTTGTTTATGCTTTGTGTGGTGCAGATCGGTTGCCTCAATGGTTTCTCGGTAATCCAACAAGATGTAAAGACTGCTTTTGTTGCCATTCTCTCAGGTTTCTTTTTAGCCCTTTTGTTCCTTTTGCACGTTTTGCACCTTTTGCAAAACTACTCAACTTGCAATGGATTTTTCAACTAATGCTACCCATACCTTCAACATGGAAGTCACCTTCAATGTTGAAGTCCCTACTACAGTTTAAGGCACTACTGGTGCCAAACAACCACTGAACCTGATGCTAGAGACACGTTGATCTCTTAAAATCCAAAATTAAGGGCTTAAGGGATTGGACCAACAACGTGAGCATTATAGTTTCCTTTGTGTGAAGGTGCAGGCTAATCTGCCCTTGGACGTATACGAACTTGAGGACAAACATAGCTTCGAGTTCACTTACTGCAACGGGAAGGAATTTGTTCCTACTCCCAACATTTATTTACCTTTAACACAAGCATAGAAAAGGATTCTGAACCAACTAATCTAGTTGGCTAGGCTTAGGGAGCAATAGGACACATCCTCCAACCAAGATGACACTTTCCAAGATGGATAGGAGGAACTCGATTCCCAATCGGATGATGGGGGTCCAATCGACCCCTCTCCTGTCCCTTCTACGCAGTCTTTCTAGGCCAAGCCATCATCTATTACCACTCCCTTTATAATTAATCCTATGCTTCTGCAACCTACAATTGCAGCTGATATGGGTAGCCACTTTAATCTTGTGGCATTCCAATGCCCTCTTTCACTTGTTTCACTTATTCGGTTTGCAGCTACTATCCCTTTATAAGCTGTCCAACAGCCTATTCCTGTAGCACATAACATGCCAACTACGGCTACCCTTCCACATGTGCATACCATACCACCTTCGTAAATATACGTGACTTCTACCTCTATTCCTACATTAATGTCTGTTCCACCCACTATGGTGGGCCATGGCCCGTCCACATGGTGGACCCCATTCACTTCTTTACCTACTCCACAATAATCATAAATGTTTTACTACATGTGCTCTCAAATACACCAAGCCTCGTAGTTAGCATGGCCTAATACAGGACTATGATCTACACTGTCAGTGATACAAGTAGTCTATCTGACAGCCCAATCCACAGTCGTCGCATTAACAACACCATTAGCCAGGTGGTAGACAACACAAATGACACTGCTAGTAGGGGTCATCCCAACGGTACTGCCAATGGGCCACACTGTCACCCTTGCCACAACACATGCAAGCATGGCCTCCGCAGTGCCCCAATCATCTACAATGTCGCTCAGGCTAGACAAAGAATTTTAGCTCATCCAAACCCTCACTGAGGAAATAAAACACCTCAAAACTACTGGGTCTAACACCGTACATGTCATGGACTTTTACCAAGATGACCCTATTAGCCCTGCAATCCCTGCTTTGACATTACCCCCAAGGATGTCTCTCTTGCATTTAAGAAAATATGATGGGAAGGGGGATTCCAATGCACATCTTGTCACCTTTAGGTGTGAGTCTCTACTACTATAGCAATGGTCGCATACTATCATTTGTGTCTTTGCCATGTCCCTAGCTAGGAAAGCCTTGGATTGGTACTGTGCATTGCCATGCTCATCCATTTCAACTTTGGAAGAGCCGCTGACCTAGTTCGTGAGGCACTTCAAGTACAACTTGAAGCTAGAAACCACGTTGGACCAATTGATGAGTGTGAAGCAAGATCCCTTAGAGCTAGTCCAAAAGTATATTTATTGTTGGAGCCCATCGTGGAGTCCCACCTGTTGGCCATCTTCGAGGGTGCAGTGAACAACTTCATCAAGTCCAAATTGTACTACCTTGCTCCTCTCTCTCTTAGTCAAGCTTTCACCCAGACTAAGAGCATACAAGACGTGGCTGAGGCAAGCAAAGACCTAGCCTATATTTCCTACAAGAACACCTTTGCAAAAGAAGGAAAAGGATAAAGTCCCAACAACCATAGTGGTCACTGTGGTAGTCGAGGCCAAACCCAAACCTAGCAACAATGGTAGAAAAAATAGCAAGAAACCGGCCACACCCGTGGATAACCCTGTGCCCAAATTGGACCACATGCCGCAACCTACTATACCCGTGCTTGAGGCATCTGCACAACCTAAGCCCAATTTTGAGTGTAAAGACCACTCAAAATACACCCCGTTGCCCCTTAAGCCTTTGAAACTTTTGAAGAAATTTCTGGTAGTAGTATACATCCAATACAAATAGATGTCGAAGGAAGAAATCGTGAAGCATCAACACTATTGTGAGCTCCTTAGGAACCCCTACTTGGCCTTGGCCAATGAGGCCCTAGTTCCTAAGGGTTTCAGGCTAGACAAGTTTTGTGATTACCACCAACAATGTGGCCATGACACAGATTACTTCCTGGCGTTGTAGGATGACATCCAGAGGTTAATCGACCAAGGGAAGCTGGTGCTAGATGCAAGCAACCCATTTCACCTTGAAAACCAATCTATATATGTCTACACAGACCCCCTCAATGACAACAATGTTGATTATGTAATCAACATGATCGAGATCGATAGTGATCCTAGGCCACCTCAGTAGCCATTCGTAATCTGTGTGCCTTAGAGTAGTGCACCAGTACCACGCGCAGTTAATCCAAGCTTGCAACATCCTTTTGTCCTAAAAGTCCCTTCACAGGCATCCACTTTTACATCACCTGTTGGCAGGGCCACATGGCCCCAGTTGATAACACCCTTAGCTCCATTTGTCATTAGGGGACTAACGTCCTTGATTGTCCCCATCTCATGGTAAATAACTGAGTAGCCTCCTTACCCCACAAGGAAAGAATTCCACTTTGCAGGTAAGACGTCTAACGGAAGTACCATCCCAGGTACTCCCAAGTCTACATCTTTGCTCCCTGCATCTGTGCCAAGGACAAAGGTCGACGTGACCACACAATCTACATCACTCTGCCAACAAGGGTATGAGTCCAGATCCAAAGTCACCCCTCGAGAAATTTTTCTTTTAGGACAGATAGAAGAGGAGGAAGGTGCCAACAAACTAGGGGGCACCTAAGATCTCTTAGATGCCCTCACATAGGTCAAACAAGTTCTAAAAAAAATAACACTACCTTGAGCTTGTATGACCTAATCATGACATCTACTCCACACCACGAAGCTCTGATCCACATGTTGATAGAAACTCCGGTCAACGAAGACATGCTAGCAAAGGAGAAAGTGATCTACTCGGTCATGCTTCCCTTTGCTCCTGCATGGTTAGAACAACCTCAACTAAACTTTTGGAATGATGCCATTAGGGAAGACTTTGGGTTAGGTGACTACGTCATCCCTATTCATGACAATTCATATTGGTCAACACCAGATCCGAAGGGTACACGTTGATGATGGAGCCACCATGAATGTCATCCCTTTCCCCATTGTAGACAAGCTAGGTTTGGTAGACTATATCAAATCCACAACAATGGCATTCCTAAGGTTGTTCAATGAAGTGTAGGTTGTGGTGAAAGGCACCGTTCACATAAACTTTGTAGCAGGGGACCAGCTCCCCATAGATGTAACATTTATCGTGGTTGAGGAAATGTCCAGATTTAACCTAATCTTGGGGAGATCATGGTTAGCACAACTTAGGGCCATCTCCTTGCCCATACACCAAGAGATTCATCTGCCTTACACAAGCAAAGAAGTGATGATCCATGATGACAAAGTAGCAATGCAGGAAATCCATAACATAGGCATGGAAGAAGGCTTAGAAGTCATAACTTCTGAGGTGAAACACCTATTGCAACCTACGCAGACTACCTGATAGAGGGGTCAGCTTAGCAAGTTGATCCCATAAGAAAAAACTCATGGACTGAGTTGCCCTTCCAAGAAGGAGGTGATGACGTAGACTAAGGCCCTAGCATAATCCCTCGGCCTTACATCTCACTCAACCCACGTCTGATCAAGAAGCAGCTTCACCTAGCGTAGCAACCCCACTACTTCCTTCCCACACACTGATCATATGCTTCAACGCCATGGTCTGAAATGGCCTAAAACTAGCAATACACAATGGCCCGAAATGGCCTAAAACTAACAATACACTCTATCCCAAAATGGCCTAAAACTAGAAATATACAATGACCTAAAATTGCCTAAAACTAGCAATACACTATGGCCTGAAATGCCCTAAAACTAGCAATACATAATGGCCTGAAATGGCCTAAAACTAGCAATACACAATGGCCTGAAATGGCATAAAACTAGCAATACACAATGGCTTGAAATGGCCTAAAACTAGCACATGAGCATGAATATTCTATATAAGATGCATGCATGTAGTATATATGTTTGCACAAACTTTTCTTTCTTATTTAAAAAATTGTTGTATTTCAATGTCTGTAAAATTTGTTGCACAATATCTCAAAATCCAAAATTTCAAACTATCAAAAAAAAATCCCATGCGATCATGGGTTGCTTCTATTCGCCTCCCTTTCCCCATCCACTCTTGCATCATTGCCCTATGCATTGCCTTCTTCTTGGTTTTCCTCCACCTGTTCTTCATTCCCTCCCTCTACGGGTGCTATGCCATCACCTGGGGCCTGCACCATGGTGGTGAAGTGGTTAGGTAGGGCAACAAATGTAAATTACAACCGAACGTAAACTTTAACATAGTAAAACGTGACTAACCTGAGTAAGTCCTACATCTATCTCAAATGGTATCTAGTTTAAGCTGAGTCCAAGGCAATGCCAGATCTTCTCCACTATGATATCTATCCAACGGATCCTATCTGGTGTAGGATCTGCTACAGCAGCTCTTGCCCTTTTGACAGGTGTCCATCTTGGCGGCCCAAGAGCATAACGGACAACCATAGCCTCTCTTGTGGGAAGGGTCACATGTGGATTAAGAGCCTTCGTCACCTTGACTTGTTCCTTGAACCTACTGTGAGCCTCAGAAGAGTCAATAGCATTTATGAACACTTCATATGTAAATGCATCCATAGCAACCTCCTCATATAACTTGTGATGGATGGCACTCTCTTGTTTATACATATACTTTTAGTTTCTTTGGGTTTGCTCCCATTCAAAAATCTTAGCCCTGAGGTCTTTCATATCTTGGCACTTTTGGTCCAACAAGTTCATTTGCATGCACTGCTCTATCACCTCGAGGGTAGTCTCGACATGTTGGCACACAATCGTCCAAAACCTAGCGTGGTCTACCATGGCTATGTGCAAGTCCTCATTGTTCGTTGCCTAGGCTATGAGGAACTCATTCCTCGACTTGAGATCCACTACCTCAGATCTCAGGTTAGTCTCTACCTACTCCACCCTTTGGGTCCATTTCCATAACTCTTCATTAGTATGCTGACACTCCCACAGGGAGCATGCTGATAACAAAGCGCATCTGCAGGCCTCGTCGTATGCATGATGAGATACCTTAGTTGTTTCCGGTGGGAATGAGGACACAGTGCCGACCTTCAAAGGTTGTGTTGGGTTTGACTTGAGTTGAGAAGTTGTCATGACATAAAAGATACACTAGTCACATTAGCGTAGCACAAGTAGAAAATACAAGAAACTTCAGCATAACACCACTAGAGCAGATAGCACCACTACTTATCCGCTTTAGGGTCCACCCATTGAAGGCGCCTAACCATGTCATCGACAACCCCCTACAGAAACGTGAACTTGTTGGGGAATTTAGCCTGAGGCTCGATATGAATTAGGGTGGGTCCCGCAGCATTAGCAATAACATCTGTCACATAACCAAACACATTAGTAGTGACCAAAGCAGACTATGATAAGGTAGACATGTTGCCAAACTCACCAACATCCGATGGTGGTCTTTCTTTTGGCTGACGCAAAATCATGGTGGAGGCTTGGCCAAAAGTTCCTCCTAGGTCCACATGGACCTCCTCTTCATGCATTGCTACTTTATCTTTGAAGAGACTAGTGCCTTATTTATTCAAGGGGGACTCCTCAATAGGAGGATTCTCCTTAATGATGAGATCCCCTACCCTAGCCACAGGAGCTCCACTCTTTGTGGCTAGAGCCCTTCTCATTAAAACTAGGGCCTCTATGTCATTATTCATTGCTACCGGAGCCCTTCTCATAAAAATTGGGGCCTCTGTGTTCTAATTCGTCATTACCAGAGCCCCTCTCACCAAAACTGGGGCCTTCGCATCTTTATTTGCCATCCCTATCTTGGGGGCCGACACCTCTTTGTCACTTGCTTCTTCTTCTTTTCTCTCTTCTGATAATCAAACACATTAGCATTAATTCAAAGAAAATCAGCCTAAGGTAGATACTACACTATGCTATACCACCTAGCGTAGCATAGCGTACTAGACCACAACAAAGTAAGCACTGAACAAAAAGCCCTTACCAATAGGAGGTCACGTCCTTTGCAGTTTGAGTTGTAGTCTTCGCCCTTCCTCCTCCTCCACCTGCAGGATTGGGGGAGGCCTCTTCTACCGCAATGTGCTAGCAACCATTTCAGCTATGAAACACTCACCCCATGACATGCTACCATCCACAATGGGGGGCATATCTACTATGCTATCTTGGCCATGAACATTATGGGCCACCTGATCATTAGTCATTATGGAGAATGACTTCCTGACTACTTCTAGGGGATCTTAGGCTTAGATGGTCCAGAGGATCCAGAAAATCCAAGGTCTGGAAATTTGGTTGCAATTCTACAAAACCTAGTTTCCTCTCTCCCAAACCACCAGGAACTCCGCAAAGTGCTTGAGGCAACCTATATAAAAGGCATAGTGGATGTTGGATCGGGCCTCCATCTTCTCATGGTTTCCCAAGATCTTAGTCTGCAAGCCTTTGCATAGGGATTTAGCCTAGTTGTAGCAAGTCCCTTTCTCCATGACCTTGTGCATGATCCAGGCTTGCTCAAGTCCTAGGACCTTCCCCTACGTAAGTAGCTAGGGGAATGTGTGAGCATGAAAAATAGGATAGAACTCCTTGATGGGTCCATCCTTGAGCTTCTCCATGGGAAGCCCCTTATGCTCCTTAGTGAGCCCTAGCCACTCTTTGAGGTCCATCTTTTTAAGGATCAACTCCACCCTAGATTTTGACATGACCTCAATGCCTTCGATAGGGATGCCGAACAGATCCGCAAATAGCTAGTCATTGATGTCAATGACCATCCACATGCCATGCACACTTAGGCAAAAATGGCCTACCTTATTAGAAAAGGACCCGATCAAGGTGAGCATCTCAGTCGTGGGAACATTCAGAGCCGAGGCCAAGAATAGATCCATAAGCCCTACCTTCTCGATGTTCTGGAGGAGGGCATTCGAAGCCCTGGTGTTCAGCCAACACTGGCTCCTCGCTACTTCTCCATACTTGAAGTAGATGTTTGCTCCTTGAGCCCTAGTGGCTACTTTCGTCACCTTCATATGTTCCTTCACCCCTGCTACAAGTTCACAAAACGTTTAGCACAAAGATGCAAGAAATTCAAAATTTACAAAGAAATTTAAACATGTAGCAACTATTGCTCGACCTACCAGAATGGTAGGGTAGTGGGAACTATGGGAGTTCAACTAGAATGTTTTCAATTGTGACTAGCTTGAAGGGTATCACCCACTCCCTGTCCAACTAGGCCTACCTCCTACACTGCTCATAAAGGGGAGAGTATTTGGCTAAGTAAGTGTGGTACTCACCCCCACATTGAAAAATCATGCCCACCCACATGTTTTGGGCAAAAGAAAACTCCTATAGGGCTAGCTGTGTCATGGCTAGTTGATCCGGTAGGTCATTAATGCCTACCTCATAAAGAAAAAACCTGATAGCAAACCCATACTATTAGCATTAGGCCACCTTGGTCAAAACCATAGAAATATAGCAAAACAAACTTGTAAACCCCCTCACCAGCAATGTAGACTATTCCCTGAGGGTTCTATAAGTATGTCATCATGAAACGTGCAAGGAACAACATGTTGAAGCAGTGGTAGCAGTCATACTTAGCCATCTCCAAGATCCAGACCAAGTGCCTTAACCCTGTTGGACATGGGGTAGATCCTTCTCCCTGCCCACTTGTGACCATCCCATTAGTTAAAAACCTCAAAATTCCCTAGCTTGCCATAGGAAAAATGATTTCTATGATGACCAATGCCTCTGCCTGTGCTAGGGAGGACCAAACGATCACACTGAAGTGGTCAAGGAGAAATTGCAAAAAGTCCTATGCCCCGGGCCTGAACTAGACACCTCAGTTTCCCATATGCACATGGGGAGGAGGAACAATAGCTATAGGCCTACCCATGTGACACAAGACCCCTCTGACCTCCAAAACAATTAGCCTAGGTCTTAACCCCACCGTGCATAACATAATCAACATATGTTAGTATCATATCCTAAAGAAATACACATGCAATATAGTAGCAGTGTAGCATAACCATTTTCCTACACATAGTGTGGCAAAGGCGTGAAGGCCTAGTGTAGCAAGAACATGCAAATAGCCTAGCATAGCAACAGATAATTAACAACATGCCCTAGTAAAACAAGTGTCACATGGCCAAGCCCCCAAGGTTATGATAACCATAGCGGTGGTAGATTAAGTGGTCTTGCATGAAATAATGATGCAATGTTTATGCATCTGTAGTGGCCAAAACGATGACGGCAGTGATGCATGGGCCAAAATGACACAACGATAACCTGAAAACATAGGTAGCTGAGAATAGACGTAAATCCAATAGGACATAGAGCAAAAGCAAGGAATAGCAGAAAACACAAAACAAGAAAAAGTGGAGGAGGTGTAACTTACTGAGTCAACACCATGCTGCTCCATGCCGTAATGCATGACTGTGTTGTGCGTGCCAGGGTCTTCTTCACCTCGTTGACATTCGCAAGCATCAAATGGATCTTAGGAGCCATTATCCTTATTGCAGATGCACACTCTTCACTGTGAAAATTTGCCTTGCTAAACGATAACACAATATATTCATGCTCCGAAATCACCTTGTGATACGATGTGAGTTCTACATTCTTACGGTAAAAATGCCAAAATTTCTAGGGCCTTATCCCTATTTATGGCCGCGAGGGCAAAATGGGGAAACTTGCCGCCATCCCTCTTCGATTAATGTGGAGCATGCCGTAGAGTGTAGCATGCTCACCACGACATCGTAGCACTATTGGCATTAAAGCCTCGACACACTTCAAGTCAATCGCGTGCTTTCCTAAGAATAAAAAAGTATATATTTATTTTTGTTATAGGTTCAAAAATACCCTAAACTATAAACCCTAGTAACTGCAACGCGACAAGTCTGAAAAGACTTTAAACTAGAAATCCTAGCATAATTACACTTATAATAGTCTAGAAAGACCCTAAACTAGCAGTCTTGACTTGTTACATTTACAGTCCATAATAACATGGGTAGTTTTGGCATCTTCCCAAAGTTTCACAGTTCCATTTTGGCAATATCACCATTTTCGGAAGTTTTGTGTTAGCAGTCTGCATGTTCTATCTTAATGGTTTTTGCATTTCTAATACCTACCTTTACTTTTTCCACTTACCATCATTCTTCATGTTAAAACTTTTCATGTTACAATATGGTAGTCCAAAATGACATTAAAATAGCAGCTTGGCTTTTGCATGTTGATGGTTTCATAGCTTCGCACCTTTGCATTGGCAACTTTACATCTATAGCAGCTTTGCGCTTCCATGCCTTGACAGTTTGCCATGACCTTAAACTGGAAAAATTTAATCTTTGCATCATCACACTTCACAAGTTGTATCTCATCGTTACTTTGCACATGTGCAGTCTTGGCCAATAGAGATCCTTTAACTAGGCTTTTGTCTCATGTTGAAAAGTTTAGTAAGAGATGGAAGTCCATTGCGACCTCTCCACGCCCTTAACACTAGTAGGTCCATAGGGAGAGCTCGCAAGATAGTTGAATCCCAACATGATCGATTGGGGTTCCACCACAGTTAGCCCCATAGAGACCCTAGAAGCATTCCCAGATTGGCCTGAGCATCTAGTCAAAGCCCTAGATTTAGAGGTCGGGGATGTGACTGAGGACCCTCTCATCGAGACACCTGTCACCACCTCTGAAGGGGAGATAAAAACATTAAAAATCAACTTCCTTTTAGATGCATGAATGCACGATAGCATAGCCAAGATCCTGCAGGACAATATCAATGCCTTCACATGGTCGTACAACGACATGTCAGGTCTAGATCCACGGCTAACTCAGCACAACATCATCCTAGACCCATGCATGAAGGCAGTCAAGTAGAAGGCTCACAAAATTAAACCGAAAATCAAACTAGCTATGAGGGATGAAATCACCAAGCTATACCAAGCTGCTTTCATCTACACAGTCGATTACTCAGAGTGGGTGTCCAACATCATTGTAGTTTCAAAGAAAATGGGAGGAATACACATCTGTATAGACTTCCAAGACTTGAACAAGGTAACTATCAAAAATAACTTCCCACATCCAAGCATTAATCAACTCATCGACACCACGAATGGTCACACTCTACTATCCTTTATGGATGGTTTTTCTAGTTATAACCAAATCCACATTAACCTAGAGCACCAACTATCAACGACCTTCATGACACCATGGGGTACCTTCTACTACACTATGATGTCTTTCGGGCTCAAAAATGCTAGAGCAACATACCAGTGAGCCATGACCTACATCTTCAATGACTACATCCTAGGAACATTAAACAACTACATGGATGATATAGCCATCAAATCCATGGAGGCAACTGATCACCCACAAGACCTAGGAATAGTCCTCGAATGCTGCCAAAGGCACGACCTGTGCCTCAATCCTAAGAAGTGCGTATTCTGGGTGACGACCAGATGCATGTTAGGGTTCATAGTATTAGAGGTCAGAATACGGGTGGACCCTGACAAAGTCAAGACCATCGTCAACCTGGCACCCCCCACAAACCTTAAGGAGCTACATGGTTTACAGGGTAGAGTACAATTTATTCGAAGGTTCATAGCAAGGTTGACCAACAAGTTACACCCAATGCAACATCTTCTAAAGAAGGGGGTTAACTTCAAATAGATAACATAGTGTCAACAAGCCTTCAACAACTTGAAGAAGGAGCTTTCACACCTCCCGACCATGCATCTGCCACAAAGGGATAAACCCTTCTTCATCTACCTCGCCACCTTTGACACATCTATCATAGCACTGCTATGTCAGAAATGAAATGACGGTTCTAAGATACCAGTGTATTATCTAAGCCATGCACTAATAACACATGAGGTGAAATACAATGAAGTAGACAAAAATTGCCTTGCCTTAGTGTTCGCACTAAAAAAGTGGAGGCATTACCTATTTTGTAGTACAACCAACATCATTTGCAAAAGCAACGTACTTCAAGGTATCACTAATAACCTATAAAAAAGTAGTAGGATAGCTCAATGGAAGGAAATAACTGCATAGTTCAATTTACACTATGTAAGTCAATCGTCAACAAAGGGTGAAGCTATAGTGGCTTAAATCATGATCTCGCTAGTTGATGATCAGGAGACCGTAGACCTTTAATTCCTAGATGAACACGTTAGGAACATCGACCTTGTCTCATCGAATCTCGAAGCCACTTTACACTTCTACGGTGCATCAACCGTAGGAGGAGGTAGCACAGCCGCTGTTATCACCTTCCCTTCTAGGGAAATGCATCCATTTTCTTATCGATTTGTGTTCCCGTGAACCAACAATGTGGCAGAATATGAAGGGGTACTCAGAGGCCTCTTTACTACCCAAACACTACACATACAACACTTGGTGATCTAGAGAGATTCACAACTAGTTAATCAAATCATTGAGGTCTATGCCTACAAAGCTATGCACTTGCAATCCTACTACGATCTAGAAAAAACCTTGCTTGAGAAATTTATGACCACAGATGTGCAACATGTGCCACACAATGAGAACATCATAGCAGATGCCCTAGCTACCATTGCACTAAATATTCCATCACATTCCCTGGTAAACCTGCCAACATCAATTATCGAGTGCACAAAGCCTATCACTCAAGTGGAGCATGTGGCCTATGTCAGTGCTGCAGATACCTAGGAGTGGTATGATAACATTAAGGCTTACCTACAGCATGGCGAGCCCCCAATGGATTGACATTTTCTTAGGGAGATGCAATCCATAGGCATGCCTGACAATACATGCTCATGGGAAATGGTGCCCTGTGTCACCATTCCTACGACGGGATATTGCTAGCATGTGTGTGTGGGGGGGGGGGAGTAAGCATAGAAGGTAGTTAAGGAAGTGCATGATGGGCTTTGCAGTGGACACATAGCACCTAGGGCTATGGCTATGAAAATAAGATGCCTACGGTACTACTAGCCCTACATGGAACATGATTGCCTGTCAAAAGTTAGGGTGTGTGACACATGCCAGAGATATGAAAATCTCATACACGTAGCACCTGCAGACCTACATCCAACACAAATCACGTGGCCCTTCCAACGATGGGGACTAGACCTCCTAGGGTCCATCACTCCTAAGTCCTCTATGGGGCATAGTTTCATTATCATTGCCATTGAGTATTTTACCAAGTGGGTGGAAGCTATTTCCTTAAGGAAGACAACGTCTCAACAAATCTTCCATTTCATCCTAGACAATATCGTGACCAAATTTTGGCTTCCAATGACCATTGTGACCAACAATGGGCCACAGTTCAATAGTATAGAAACCTAGACCTTCTACAAAGATCTAGGCATTAAACAATCATTTCCTCCCTTTATTATCCACAGGTGAATGGATAGGTGAAGGCTACAAATAAGTCCATCATCAACTTGCTGAAGTGGATGCTCAACAATAGCAAGAGATAGTGGCACGAGAAAATCCTCTATGTCCTATGGGCCTACCAAAAGACATGCCAGACCACCACAAGTAAGACTCCTTACAGCCTTGTTTATGGATCTAAAGCTGTGTTGCCTCTTAAGTTGCAGGTACCCTTTCTTCAGATGATCCAATCTGACATCATGAGTGAAGCCTAGAATAATGAGTCATGAACCATCAACCTTGACTCAACTGAGGAAGAGCACATGTAGATGCTGAAACACATCAAGCACTACTAGAGCAAGTAGCAGTAGAAGCATCATGTAGACCTGTGCCAACGACTAGTGCAGAAGGGAGACCTCATCCTCAAGGTCGTCCGAGAGCATGTAAGCAAATTCTCAGCCAATTGGGAAGGCCCTTATGTGGTCACCAAAGCCTTTGGGAATGGAGCCTTCAAGCTTGCAGGCATGAATGGAAATGAGTTCACCAACCTAGTGAATCACTCATACCTCAAGCCATTCTACTTTTGAGGTGCAAGGGCAACAAGCACCATCTGCTATGACGTTAAACTACCAAGAGCACCGAGCAATGTCTACAATGATGATAAACTAGCGGCATCAAGCACGGTTCACTATGACGTTAAACTGGCAATAGCACCAAGCAACGTCTGCGATGATGATAAACTAGTGGGATTGAGCACCGTCCGCTACGATGTTAAACTAGCAACAAAGTAAGTAGCATTTACTATGACAATAAATTGGCATGTACGGTCTGTTGGGACCTTAACCCACCACAGTGGTCTGCTGGGACCCTAAACCAGCACACGATTTACCAAAACCTTAAATTGGATTTGCGTCACATCACCATCACGCATCAACACCAGATACACATTAAATGAGCGGGCATGATGTTAACATGTGGGTGGGTCGTCGCAGCTCTAGAACGTGGTTCATGACATAATGGGAATGTGGTCTAGAGCATATGCGGCATTGCCACCCTTGGCATTATGCTGACCCTCTAGAGATGTCATGGGGCATTATACTGGCCCTCCAGACATACTGTCATTGTGGCCCCTTACCCTGACAGTAGTTCCCTGGCAAGTGCCCATGCTTGGGGTTTTGGCAGTATTGTGGGCTAGGCACAATATTGTCATCCTTCTGCCCCCTTCCAACGACATTTGGCTATGAGGTACCTGATCCCATAGCTAAACTGGGAATGCATGCCCTTGGCAGGGATTTGAGTGCATCTGCACTCATAGCGGCACCCTTGAGGCCAGTTCTTCCATGCCAATGCTACCAATGACACTGTTGGCCTTCCTGATTTGGACATCATACACCAGCAATGATGTTCAAAAGCTACAACAATGCCAGCAACCAGTAAGACCTTTGCCCTCGAGGGCATAACTTGCGATAGCAGCAAATGCTATAGTGCCACGAAGTGAGTGCCTCAACTAGCTCAGCTACTTCAGAGTGCAAATTCCATGAAGTGCGTAATGTAGCTCGTTGCATGGAAAGCATATGTAGGTAGGTCAAAAACTTTCATAGATGTAACACAACTCATCTGGCAAAGGAAACACTTGTCCTATGAGAGGTTGAAGAATATTTCCAGCCAAAGATGAAAATGCAAACGAGCCCCTCATGACCACTCTGATGAGGGACTCTGCTAAACATCATCTTTTCTCTTTGCCATAGCCTCTACAAAATTGATGCAACACTCTCAAGTGCAGTTAAGTGATGTCTCAACACTAACCAAGTGAAAATCTTACCATCTCACCTACTGTGGTGTTTTGTATTCTTTGTCGATGTTTATTGAGCTTGTTCTCCAAACATCAACAAAGAGGGGCCAATGAAACACCCCAAAAAATACAAGGTCATTCTTTCTTCACCAGGTATAGTACTTCGCATAGCATCATGGCAGTTCATTGGGAGGAGAATGCCCTAAGTTCAGGCTAGTGAGTTCAGAAAATTTTCTACTTTGGGCATGAATAGGCTCTATGGATCACCCTACCTATTCATCCAAGTAGCTCGCTCGGTCGACAGCCTGTAAAAATAATGATGCACAGAGTTGGCAGTAGCATTCTGGATGCACAAGAAATAGTGTTGAAAAATTTCTAAGGCACGAAGTTTGCTACGCTATGCTACGTCCCACTATGTAGTGTAGAAAACTTCAGAAAACATCTGCAAAGCGAAGTGTCACACTATGCTATGCTATGAAGCGTAGCAACAATCATACAACCAATTTCATGATCCAACCTCAAGTCCTTCAAATGTCCCTTTCCATTAGCAAGTGGTGAACCATGCCTGCTGGTATGCTACATTGAGCTACATGGTTGAATAAGGCATAGCAATCCTGTGGAAGAGATAGAAGGCAGCTCAAAGAACAAGGCTAGCAAAGTTGCAAGCTCCATAGTGCAAGAAGCAAGGTTTGTAGATTGGCCAAGTTTTTTGCAACTAAGGCCAAACGCTATGCTACATAGCATAGCAAGCATGTAGCATGTGTAGCAAAAAGCAGGATAATGTGCTATGCTATGCCAAGCATGCCACGCTACGATGCATGGCGAAGCATGCAGGTGGTTGTGTGACATCAATGCACTTCACCTAATTAGACCATTGGCACACATCTTCAGACATTGATGGTGCAATTACGGTGTGGCAAGCTCATGGTTGCAGCATTGCAAACTCATAGTCACAACAGTCATGCATGTTCAACGATCATACTAGCATGTGCGAAGCCATCAAGTCAATGAAGTCTCAAGGCACGTGGCATCCAAATTGGCCCTATTGAATGCCCTTGGTCCTATAAATTCCCCAACAAGCAACACTTAAAGACTCTCTAGATCATGATCTAGCTCACACTGTTTCTCCTATTCTGGTAAAAAATTCCATTTAGTTGAAAATTTTTCCAAGTATCTCATTTCTCTTCTATTGGGTGAATCAAGTTCTCCTCCTAGCACGTTGTAGCATCTAGTATTGTAAGCTCTCTGTTCGACACTATGAACAGTTAGCATTCCTAGCTGAAATTCAATTTTGTCCCCCTTTCTACCACCTTGGTAGAATCCATGCATTGTCAACGCTTAACCCACTTTTCCCTATACGTCCTGGTTGCTCTTAGGATCTCTACACTTCGTTACATTGTGGAACCAACTATGTTCACCCTGACAGAGCAAACTTGTAGCTTTGGAGTATTGCCTTTTTCTAACTGTATCCTATTTTATTTTTCTATTCATTCCTATGTGTTGCATTGCTTTCAGTCTTATTTACTTTCAAGAACTACTTCATGTTTTTGCCCTGTTTTCAAATTATATGTTGCAAAAGGCTATACAGATGCTGATTAAGTCCCTATTTGATCAACAAGACCATTTAGGGCACCCCGTATTTGCACACACTCCCAACACAACCCTCCCACAGATACAAGGTTGAGACTATCATGCCTGCTGACCCCTTAGTGTTTTCCAGCCATCAACATTTTCGGTCGCAACAAAAGTTGTGCTTCTCTTTGTACTCTTGTGCATCTAAGGGTAGGTTTTCCTACATCCTAGTGTAGAGAAAGTTGTATCACTTGTGTTGTTGGGCCAAACCCTTGACTCCCTGATTTTGAATCATGAGGGATTGACGTGGCCCTAGCCCCACGCTAAGTGGTTGTTTAGCACTTTTGATGCTTTGAACCGTGAAGGGAACCTCAATGTTCAAGGTGTTAGAAATAGTGCTTGGTGATGTCATTGTCGCATAGCTAAATGGGTGTGCAAATGAGAAACACAAGGGGATGGGGAAGCAGTCAAAGGCTTTATGTCTTGCAAGGTTTTGAAGGAATCGTTGAGGAAATCGATCTACCCCACACGATGTATAAACAACTACAAAAGGGTATCAAGTATACACTAGTGCATGTTGGAGTGTAGAATGCTCACAGGACTACCATAAAACATGGAAAAGGCACTAAAAAGACCCTCCTTCTAGAGCCATAAAACTATAGTGACCGAAAATTTTGACGGCTCGAAAACACTGAGAGGTCATTTGTCATGATAGTCTTAACCCTGAATCTGCATGAGGGCCATGCTAGATAAAGCGGAAACGGGGTGCCTTGAATGGTCTGGTCGATCAGACAAAGACTTAATCGGTGTCACTAAACCTTTTGCAAATTTGTAATGAGAAAACAACATTTATAGCGTAAAATATAGATTATTATATGCGAGGGAATGAAAATGATGTAAAATGCACTGATATGAAAGAGAATAAAGTAAACCAAGGTTAGGAAATGCACCACTTCAAGATTATGACTTTACTTTGTCAAAGTGGATATAATTAGTTATGTGATGCTGGGAAGCATAGAGATCCTGAAAGTAACCAAAAACGTTCAAAACAAGCCAATCATATGCTCGAACGTGGACTCAAGAGCTAACAATGTGAAACGCTACAAATGCAATGGAAAAAAACTAACAAGATGCAAAATGCTTTGCTAACAAGTTTTCCAATTAGCTTTCCAACAAAAAATGCCAACAATGCTCAAAGCTGCTCAAAATTACCAACCACAGTTTTTTGCCCATGTTTTCCAAATTTTCCAACCCTTTGAACTTCTCTCGTTAGGGTATTTATAGGCCTAGGACCACACGAAAGATGCGGTTTGGACGCCATGTGTACTGGACCTGCCGGATGTTGACGTGTCTATGCTGCATGGGGATGTAAAGCTAATTGATGAGCCTACCACACTATAATTATGTTGTTAGAATTGGAGACGTTGGGATTAGATGTGCCATCAATGCACATAATAAGGAGTGAAGCACACCGATGTAGCGTAGCTGCCTACTACACTATGCTACACTGTAGAGCATAGTCATGTTAGCGTAGCATAGCTACTTGCTATGCTATGCTACACCCAATTGCCTATTACATTTTGCTACACTATGTAGCGTAGCATAGTGTAGCCACCAGTCTGTGGAAGAAATCTGCACTAGAGCTAATTGCAATTGCTGAAGGCCTTTGAAATGCTTTGGCTAGCTCTGCATGTTTTCTATGCTATGCTACGCTACATAGCATATCATAGCGTAGCGGTTGGACTTAACTATGATTTTCACTACGAACGCTTGCTTGAAGATCATGTTTTCAATTTGTGGCATTTGCTCTTATGCAACATGAATCTTACGAACATGCTGATCCTATATTCTGAGAGCCCATTCGTAGTTCTTGCATCATTGGTACAATGTGCTACATTACGTAGTGTAGCATAGCGTAGCAGCCAACAAAGCCTACTTTTTGTTTGATCTAATACTTTTCTAGTAAGAGGATTTTTGCTAAAAGAATTGAAGTTAAGCGAATAAACTAGTTTTGAAAGGACAAATGTGCTTGCTAGGTGCATTTGAAATCACTAAGTGAGCTGGGTCTTTCTGTCTTGCTATTGCTATGCTATGCTACATTGTGTAGCGTAGCATAACATGGCACTTCTTCTTGCAACTATTTTCTGAGGCCTGCTATGCTACATAGCGTAGCAACCTTCTTGACTAGAAAACTTGCCGAACTGTTTTGCATAGCCTGAGCACCGTCGACAATGCCACGCATCGCTTCTACGTAGACTGTCAGTTAGATGAACTACCCAAGTGGGTAGGCCGAAGAGTCCATTAGGCCTATCAACATCTGAAGTAGAAAATTTGCCAAACTAGATAGTCTAAACTGAGAACATCCATCTCCTAAAGAACTGCCATGATGCTGCCTGAATTCCAAGGACCCGGTGAAGCAAGAATGCCTTGAAAATTTATGGTGTTTTACCCATAATGCTTTAACTTGCATAGTGGATGTAGTATGGATATTTTTTATCATCCAACTACATAAGCATGACTCCCAAAGCATAATTAGATGTGTTTGTCAAGATATAAAATGGTCTAGAGTAGTATGGTGCCCATAGAATTGGAGTATCTACCAGTTTGTTCCTTAATTATTACATTGTATGTTCACACTCCTTAGTCTAAATGAATGGGACATCTTTCCTTGTAAGCTCAACCAATGGCTTTGTGATCTTAGAGAAATTCTCTATAAATCATTGATAGTAGCTAGTGTATCCAAGGAATGATCAGACATCTTTAATTATCTCTAGTTGACATGTAATTCCTTTGATGATCCTTATCTTTTTAGGGTCTACCTCAATCCCTTTTTGTGAAATTTAGTGTCCCAATACTATGCCCTCCTAGAACATTGAGCCTAAGGTTTGTTTCAACACATATTTTTAGAACCTATTCAAGGTGATCCAAGGCTTGCTCAAATGTAGCCCTAGATCACTTTGAAGACTATTTAAGGATCATCCATAAAGACTTCTATCCTACTACCAATCTGTTATTGGAAAATACTAAGGACCAAGCATTGAAATTTTACAGGGACATTACGTAGACCAAACAACATCTTACAATATGCAAAAGTCCCCTAGGAGCTTTTGAATGTTATCTAGCAATGCCCAGTGATAGTTTCCAAAACTTGGTTCATAAATGACAATGGAAAATTATCTTTAAATGTTGTCATATTCAATAGCCTAAAGTTGATGTAGACTTACCACTTGACATCTATCTTTGGCAAAATTACGAGTGGGATAACCCACTCACTATTCTTGATGGGATAAATGAACCCCAGCTTGAGGAGTTTTTCTATTTCCTCCTTGACTATCTGCTTCAATTTGGAATTTGGTCACCTCTACAATTACCTCCTAGGCTTCATAGTCAAGTTTGTGTAAATGTGATGTTGGTATATCCTTGGATCAATTCTAGTCAACTTATGATATGACCAAGGAAAGGTTGTTGGCCATTTGTTGATGACCTATAATAGATTATCTTTTTGTTTAGGAGCAAGATTTGCATTGATTATGACTACCTTCCCATTATTTAAAAATGCATACTCCATGCTAGCTGGTAGAGTTTTAACTCTAGGAGCTCCTTCTTGAAGTTATCAGGGATTTTCAACTCTCCTCAATAGATTGCATCATTAAAGAATTAGTGATGACCTTGCTCAAGTTCATCCATGTATTTAAAAGAAGCACATGTCAGGCTCTTAGTTGGTTCCATGCATAATGTGCTGCTATCAAAGTTAGCTATGAGTCATTGGGTTTCCTCCTATTTTGTGGCTATTGCATACAGACACCTTTGGATATCTATTTCTTGTGCACATTATTGCATGTTTGATGAATGTACTTTTAATAGACTAGATTTTTTTTCATGCAATTGCACCTATAATCTTTGCATGCAATGCATGGAACACACTTCTTTTCTAATCATCCAAATCTATTTTCCTTAGAGATTTCCAAGGAGAGGTTCCTTATGCCCCATTCATGCATTGACCATGCTTAACCATACCCTTTTCATAATGATGGGGAAGTCACCTTTGCAGTTCTTGATCTTAATCATTAGAAAATTAGTCAAATATGACAACCCATAAATTATGGTCACAATGTCCTCCACTAATTCCAAAGAAATAGTGATTGATTGGTCTACCAATTCTAAATGGATATTTCTATTCTTAAGAGGTGGTAGGTTTTAGGACATGTACATGTCATGAGATATGAGATTAATACCAGAATCAAAGTTAAGAAAAGCCTTGCATGAATCATATCTAGTGATTTGTAAGTAAATAAGAGAACTTCCCGAGTTAGATCTTTTCATGTGAATATTCCCAACATTGATCTAATCAGAAACAACATGAGTTAGCATCATAGTGTAGATCTAAGATGGTGTTTGGTTTGAAGGTCTCTTGAATATATTTGATGTAGAGGATGAGGATGTTGGAGATGCAAGGTGACCAGCCGCATTAGGTTATGAGGGTTTGGGAGGACTATTAGGCCAAAAAAGGATTATTTTCTAGATCGATTGTCCAAACCACTTGATTGGAAGGCTAGTTATAAATTCAAAATTCTTGTAGCATTTCATTGCTACAGCTATGGGTGAATTTCACCCTGCATAGATGGAGCAGGAGGTAACTAGGTAGAGGATGGAGAGATGCGTGCAAATAGATGCAAAGGGTGGTAAGGGTATGGGTGCTCCCCTTGATTAGATGATGAATGAGTTCAATGGTACTCTAGAGGGTAATAGTGATGTTGGAATGAGGTGTGGCTTGCAGAGCTTTATGGAGAAACAAGCTATTAAACATAGTACCCATACATATCTAGTTGACTGTAAGGGTATTGCTACCTTGGTGGTAGCATTCCCCCTGATCATGGTTGGTACCACTTTTGATATTGCTCATATGGTTGTGGTGGAGATTCACTTGGATAATAAGCTTGTTGTTGATGATGAAACTACCTTGGATTACCTTAAGGATAAGGTAATTATTTGGGTGCTTGCCTATGTGCGAGTCAAGGATTCAATGTGGACACCCTAGACTCTTGTAATTATGACATCATAGGAACACATCTAAAGGGATGTTCATATTGACAGATGTCACAACTAGTATCATTATCAGAGTCTATCTCCATAACTTCCTCTACTATAGTAGCTTTGCCCTTACCTCTCTGGTAGGCATGTTTAGCTTTTTTCCACCTTGTGTGATTACAATCACTATTTTATTCTTTGGATGCTTTAGTAATTTTCATAGTAGTTTGAAACTTTTCATTCAAAGAGTCCCATAATTTACCAACCTTTGTCAAAATGTTGGAAAGAAGTTTTTGAATAGGCAAAGTTTTCTTATTCACTACTTCATCAAGTGGTGACTCCTCCTCATCATAGAATTGAACCTCCCTTTTCTTGATGGAAGGGTTCCTATTATATGCTTATGCAGTTTCCCTTTTTTGCAATTCATCTTCTTCTTTTGCTACCTACTTTATCAGCCTTTGGATTTGATGAGCTCTTAGTTCAGATAGTCTCCCTTGGGCATAAACCCCAAGAGCTCTTATAGTTTTTGCTTTGAGTCCATCTATGATGTGGGGGATTTGTTCCCTTTGAGAATAACCATGGCCAGGGCATTGGTGTAAGAAAGAATAATATCTTCCCATGGTAGCATCCAAGGATTCATCTTTCCCTATTTTTAGCCTTGTATTTTCCTTCTTAGATTGGACACTCTAGAGTATGTCTAGTATTTTTCATTACATAGCTCTAACATTGTACTCCATCGATGGATAGATTCTGGCTCCAAGGACTAGTACTAGCTTTTTGCTTCTTGAATGGGTATCTTGGGGAGGAGCTTGAGTTTATGCCAATTATTTTCAATGTTATGAAAGGCATAAGCATCATGGAAAGCTTGTAAATGTGTCTACAGATCAAAGTTGTATCCCCCCTTAAATATTGGAATATTATTCATATCTAGGTGCTTGATCCGACTATATTTCACATGCCTAGTTGGGATATTAGCTATCTCTACAATGTTAAGCATGGTTTGAGTTACCAATATGGGTTCTTCATCATCATTGCATTGAGAGTACCGATGATGGTTCTTGCCACCCCTATGTTCTTGGTGATATATATGGTCATTGTTATCTTATTGATCAACTTCATCATGATTATTTCTATGGTAGTTTCTATTAAAACCAATAGATGAAGAGGAATGTTTGGAATTAGATGAAGAGGATGAAGAGCAAGGTGGCCACCACCACCACTGTAGTATCTACCACCACCTCTTCGCTCATTATGATTACCATCCTTAGATCCCTTTCCATCATGATGTTTTCCCAAGTCCTTACTTTGACTATCAGTTTTTTATGAACTTGGTTTATTAATATTAGATCACATGTTTATAGCCACACCCTCATCACCAATAATAGGGGGTGGAGAATCTTCATGTTGAGAATGCCCAGAGGGAGGATCCTCACTGTTGGTTTGACTTAATAGGAACAAGGGATTAGTGAAGTGTTTCCCCTTTACAAACTCATGGTGCTTCTCCTAATTTTGATCTCACTTGCGTTGTGTTTCAGTGGGATGATAATTCCTAGTGTCATAATCATTCACAATGTATTCCTCTTGAAGATCCAAGATGCTTAACTTCTTAAGGATGTGAAATAGCATCCTAAGAATAGATTGATTAGGTGGCGTTATGATGTTGCCCTCCATGTCACACCATTGCAACTGCTCATCCTGGTATAGGATGAAGGTGAAGTCTAGTACATACTTATTGAGATGAGTAGATACCACTTTGCACTCCTATGGGACAATAGTTTAACATCTTCAAGCTTTTGAGAAGAAGAACTTTTGCAACAAATAAAATATTAGTGTGTTCTTGTAATTATATGTTGTGTGAGGTTAATGTTGACCTTGAGTTTTTCCAATGATATTAATTATGTTCACTAATCCTAGATAGTGCATGTTTCAACAAAAAGAGTCTGCTGCAACATTGCTAATGATGAGCAATCTAGGTACCCCTATGCCCAACCATACAAATCACAAAGTATTCATGTGTTATCCAATTAAATTCCATGGACTCTATAGTGTCCAATGCACAAGTCTTCTAGGTAGTGAACCTTGCCCTAAGGTTTTTTTTTATCTTCCCAATTACACTTCTGAATCTCAAAGGTATGGTTAAGTGTAATCAAGGCATATGATTTTTATCATTTTATGTTTTATGGTTTTAGTGCTTAAAATAAACAAGATGAAGAATAAAGTAATTTAATAGCTTTTTTTAATCTAATGAGCTAACTACTATTCAATTAGTCCTAACATAAGTATCTGGTCCCACTTTCCGTACACATCCTAAACCCATGTATCCACTGTTGGGTTACTAAGTGCTATACTACTAACTACACCAAGGAATAAATCTATTGGGATTACCAAGAAAATACGTGTTACACTCAAAGCAATCATACTTATGTATTTAATCTATCTAGCTTATCTTACTTACTTACCTAATTAGCTTAATTACTAGAAAACATTGAATAAATAACTAAAAATATTAATTGCATAAATGAGACATTTAAACTATCTATAATGATGGAAGGTTTATCAAGAAGTTCATCTTTATTGTTGCACATATTGTCGTGCTAAAGTACAATAGTGTTTGAATAAAGATTCATATGCTCAATGACTCTTGCTGTGGGAACTCGGGAAAATATTCTAACTCTCAAATGGAAAAATTGCAAGAGCTTTTCTGCACTATGATTGACTGATGCCATAAATGTGGCTAGTGAGTGCATATTTAGAAGAAAAAATGGACCCTGTGTTGATCGAGTTATGTCAATGCATGAAGTCGATGCATGAAATGATGCATTGATAGGGCCTAGTCGATGGGGCCTAGTTGATGAGGCCTCATTGATGTAGCCAATAGTGAATCATGATTAGTGCAAGCATAGTACATATCTTGAACATATACTAATATTATTGGATTACCATGTGTTTATTACTAGAATTAACAAATGTTAGTATGTTATGATTGAAGTGGTTGTGCTCATATGTATTTACTTAAGTGCTAAATAATAAAATATTTAACTAATAACATGAAAAAGTAAATGAGAATTAATGTTTAAGTGCAAGAAAGTAAATTAAAATGCTAATCTAAGTACTACAATGAAGGAAATAAATCTCAATTTTATAATAGTATATAATGTACTTGAATAAAACTCTATACAATCTATTTAATCTATGCTATGGGAATTCAGAGGAAAACTTTCTAACATATATAGTGTAAAACTACAAAAGTCTAGCTAAGAAAATGATCAAAAGGTGTTATTAATATGGTAGGTGCAAGTATTTATCTAGGCAAGAATAAAAATCACATTGATGCATCCTAGGCTACATTGACATAGTTGACCAATTTATTATTCAACAAGAATATAAAACCTAAACCTAGAAAACAAAATCAAATATCTAAAAATAAGATTATGAAACTTGAAAATGAAAGATGAGACTTCAAAAGTTACTTAATCTTTTAAAATTAAAAAATTGAAAATTTATAAATACAAATGAATAAAAGATTAAAAAATCCAAAAAAATAAAACAATCTAACAATGCAAATTCCACACTCATTCTTTCTTTAAACCAAAACTCTTAGAGCTATAAAAAAAAATTTAAACATTAAAAATAATAGTATAATAAAAATTGATTAAACTTGCTATAGCATTGAAAACATAGAAGTTTTATTACAACCAAAATATAAGATGAAATAGTAAAAAAAAAATTTAGAGCCTTCTATTAAATAGAAGACAAAAACCAAGAAATAATTGAAGAACATTAAAAAAATAAAAGGAGCTCCAAAAATATAAAATACAATGTACCATAGTTAGGCCTATTACTAGCCAGAAGGGATGGCCAGTTCACTTCCTATTTCACCTCACCTAGCATCTATGACTTACCTTTATTAGCTCCACCACTCCATGCTGGCACGACCTCTAAGCCCAACATAAATTCCTTAGGTCAAACCCCAAAGATCATCTCAAGAGACACGTTTGTTATTACAATGGCCATTTTGATTCTTAATTACAATACACTTTTTCAGGTCTTGTTACACCAACGATAATACTTGTTATGAAGAGGCACCTTCTTCATTATGCAACAATACAATTTGGGAACAAGGACGTTACAATAATAAACAATCTAAAATTCCAAAACTAATTTGTTGGTGTCTTTTGCTACAAGAATTTGATTTGATGATTTGTGAAAAGAAGGAATTTAAAAATTAAGTGGTAGATTATGTCTCTAGATTAGAGCATAATGTGGATTTGGTAACATCTCACACATTTAATGATTCATTTCCAGATGTGTAAGTTTTTTCTTGTTGGACTAAAGTTGTTATTCCTAAGGTTTCAGATCCTTGGTACACAAATATTGCTAATTATTTATCTATATGAAAACTACCAAAGTCTTGAACTAAGGAACAAAAACAAACATTTGTCATCAAGGCATAATGGTTCAATTGGGATGATCCATTCATGTATAAGATCCACAAATATTAGATTATCTAATGATGTCTACCAAAACAAGAACAATAAGAGGTAATTATTTTCAACCATTATAGAGTGTGTGAAGGTCACTTTGTAGGAAAGAAAAATTCATACAAATTTCTCCATATTGGCTTTTATTAGTGTACTTTTTTTAAAGATACTTATGAATATTTTAAGAGATTTGATCAATGCTAGCAAATTGAAGAACTCACAAGATGACAAGACATGAAATTGTTTCTTGTCTTGGTGGAGTGTGAGTGCTTTGATTGTTGGAACATTGATTTCATGGGCCCTTTTCCTTCAAGAAACTCTTGTAAGTATATTTTAGTTTTCAGTAATTATGTTACCAAATGGATTTTTACAAAAGAAACTAGATATGGTGAAGCTAAAATGGTAGTTAGGTTTTTAAGAAAAGACTTAATCCCTTGCATTAGGCACCCATGAATCTTAATTAGTAATCAGGGAACACATGTTTTTAACGATATAATGGAGAAATTACTACATAAAATGGAAATTACACATTGTATTGCTATTACCAATCATCCTTGATCAAATGGTTTAGTTGAAAGTATGAATAAGGAAATTAAAAAATTTTGTAAAAAGTTGTAGGGAAGAATAGAACAGATTAGTCTTGTCATTTGCCAAATGCACTGTGGAATATTTGTACATCATATAAGTCATCTCTTGGTTTTACCCGATATGAACTAGTATTTGATAAGCAATTTCTTGTTCCATTGTCAATACAGAACAAGTTCTTTCGAATTCCAAGTTAATTAGAAATGAACCTAGAATCATATTTTTCCCTATGTATTAGCTTTAAACCATTTAGATGAAGATAAAATGCATACTTTAGATAGACAATGTTTGTATACGAAATAGATGAAAATGTAGCATGATAAAAATATCTTGAGGAGGTTATTCTCAAAATATGATCTAGTACTATTATTTAATATGAGGCTTAAAAATTTTGCTAGATAATTAGTATCCAAATGGGAGGAACCTTTAAGGATTATTAAGGTCTTAGGTAATGGCACTATTGATATTTCTAGGCTTGGTAGTTCTAAGTTTTTTGTGTGAATGGTCAATGTCTTAAACATTATTTTTGGTAACAACCCTTCCTTGATAATGAAACAATTACCTTATCTGATTCTTTTTCTCAGTAAAATTGAATTTAACTTGATCATGGAGCAGTTTCAAATAGGTCCATATGAGAATATCATAGACCATGTTCTAATGGCAGTGCATCAATCACCTAGTTACTAAAGAGAAAAGCAAGAAATAAAAAATGATAATTATTAGGTAATAATATGTTTTGGATGATAAGGTTCTCTCTTGTTCATAGTAATAGAATTAGGATATTGTGTTGATACATAAGGAGTCTCCATCATCAACAACTACTATTAGTAGGAAAGACTATATTTTTGGAAGGTGTAATATAATAAGACATGAATAAGTTGATGAAAAATGATTCATGAATGTCTAAACATGACAATATCCTATATTTGTATTATTCTTTTAACAACAATTCACTCAAGTTATTACCTATTGTCTTAATTTTTATCAAGCACTAATTCTTTAGTTATTCTTCTATCACAAATTTGTCTTCCTTATTTTTGATATCTTTCAAATTTACCTCTTTTTCCATTTTATTTTTATTAATATTTTTTGAATAATTATTTTGGACTAGAAAATGTAGGAGGGTGTGATTTGCAATCTCTAGGAGTCTCACTATGGGCTTCATTATGAGTTGTAATTACCTTGGAAGCTCAATTTCCTAAAGTTTGGCACCTACAGTGGGTTGTAAATCATAGCTAATTACATTTTGGAAATTCATATGTTTGGGTTTAGAATAGTATAGATGGCTATGCCTTTCATCTTACCACACTATAGTGTTATTCTTTTGGAATTTAAAATAGTGTTGATAACTATGACTTGTAATTGGTTGCAATTTCAAATTTCATAAGATGCTTTGTTTTCTTGTTGTAAGGGATTGCAACTTGCTTTAAAAAATAAAAAATAAAAGCATGTTTAAAAAAAACCTCATTTTGCATCATATAGTATAGTAGGACACATTTTAGAACTAAGATAAGCTACCATTGCAAACATACCCACTAGATTTGACCTCAAGCCTTCCTTGAATTCCAAAATGCCTATGGTAGGCTTCAAACCTTTGTTCTTTAGCAATTTCCTCTCAAATGTTTTGTTGTGTGTTGTTGTGACTAGATTTGGGGCATCAACATTGTTTTTGGAGCTGAATAAAGGCTTTATATATGATTTGTGAGCTTTTGGTATCTCCCCTAGATTGTCAATCTTTGTTCTTGTCTTGTTCCAAACATTTATATGAATTTGTATGGGTAATAGTTAGTTTTTTTATGTTTATTCTAGCTTTAGAACTTTTGGTGTGTATCTAATATATATAATTAGGCATTAAGATAATACTCGAAAATATGTAGAAGATTTAAAGAGTCTATACCTTTAAATTTTTAGAGTTTTGATTTTTTCTTAGGAATGAAGTTACTTATCTCAACTATGACATCATAATGCTAGGGTTGTACATGTTTGAAATTCAATTTTAATCCTAGGAAGGGCATGAAATGGAATTAGAGCCATCTTAACTTAAATAATTATTTCTAAGGTAGAGATATATTATTCTTCTAAGCTAGAGCTATCTTGCATTAGGTTATGTCCTCAATCTACTGTGCATCTTTATGAAGAGTAATCATTACGTTATTTAAATTTTTTTATCAAAAATGTATACTATTTATCATCTTTGCACTAGGTAATTATGTTGGTAATAGGTCCTATGACATGATGGAAGCCCTCATCATCCATGTCCTTGAGATGCAAGTAGGACCAAATAGATAGCATTTTGTTATGGTGTCATTAGAGTAAAAGACCAAGCTGGTGGAGCTCTTTCCTAATGTACCCATGGATGAGATGGCATAGTCTTACAAGAACCTTTCTCCTAAAAGGAGGATTCTTATAAGGGTTGTTATGATGAACATCCTGTGTGACTTACATTTCACACATGTCATATGCTTTGGCATGTTGGTGGTTAGTGATTTAAAGGGTCCCTGAATCCTCAATCATCCATATATTATTTTTTTTAGGACAGAGTTGATGGTTTGAGATAGCAATGGGGTTCCCTTCTCATTGGTAATCTTGGTGTTGTATCAACACTTTTTGATTTAGCCATCTACCTTGCCAATCAAGGAGATCTAAATTTGGGATCTCCTACACACAACACTTGCGAAGGATATGCATTGAGGAGGCTCAATGGATTCCTAATCCACAAATTATAGGATATGGTGGAAAGATTTTTTGGAAGTCCCATTATGCAATCCACAATAGTAGAATCCATAGAAATAGCAACAATAGCTATAGTAGTATCAAGGTATGATGGAAGAAAATCCATCTTTAGTGGGAGTTACATCTTACATCATGATTCACTTGGATGCCCTGAAGAAAAATCTCATTACATAATTTAATGAGATGGAAGCACATCTCCATGCCTACTACAATCAATTGGAGAGGATGTAGTACCATTTACTCTCTAATGTAAAGATCCTAGAATATCATTTATTTTCCAAGATGAGGAATCTCCACCAAACAATGAGTCATTAGGAGATTGGTGAATCAATGGATCTAGAATTTGCACCTATGGTGTCTTCGATCATTGATGTAAATCAAGCTAGAACATCTGGTCCTAATGACTAGGTGCATGATGAAATAATGGATGAAAACTTCATGAGTGATGAGGAAGATGAGGATGTACCTTAACCTTTTCCTTTAGTAGAGGTTCTTGCACCTTCCACAAGGGAAGCCTCAACTCCTCCAGCTTGAGAATTTTGTCTCTCCCTTCTTCTTTCTCTTCTCCAATTATATGTTTTGAATATTATGAGAGGGGGTTTTTTCTATTATATAATCTCTATTTATTGTATTTAAATTAATTCATGCACATTCCTCCACTCTCTTTCATCAGAATGATAAAGAGCTAGTTGGGGGCTATGTTAGGATGTGAATTGATGTCCTTTGTACTTTGTTCTTCTATTTTCCAAGCTTGGGTGAGCAACCACAAACTCATGCAACTTGTATCCACTTTCATCTCATAGTCTCAACGTATAATGTAAGCTCTAATCTACTTCCAAATCATCAAGAAAATAATGTTCATGCTACATGTTGTAACTAAAAATCTTGATCACTAGAAAATCAAAAAATTTCAACAAAAATAATTTAACCTTAGATCCCAAGGACCTTTAAAAAATTGGATTTTAGGTGCTTTAGATGATCTATCAAATCACCTAGGAACTTGAAAAATGTAGACATGGGTAGAAAAACAAAAATGTAATGTAGATATGAGAAATGTACTAGAATGGAACGAATAAAAATATCTTGCAAAAAAATAGAACTATAAACTTTATTTTTTAAAAAATAAAGAATGTTTTAAGAAATTTATACAAAAAATGTACCTAAATTTGTAGGGAGGTTCACTTTGGTAGGGTTCGAAATCTATTAAAACTGCTACAACCAGCTCCACGATCTAAAGGTTCTACAACTCCTAATGCTTTTGAACCTTGCTACTCTTCTCCATAGATATTCAATGTTAGTGATGCAGGGAGATAAGATTTCTGAGGAGCTTTTGATACCAAGAAGATCCATGCTAGAGGTAAAGCCAAAAATGCTCAGCATTGGTACCCAAAACTCACAAAAAATCAAAGGGGAGCAACAATGGCTAGGGAGGTTCCATGTAAGGGATTTAAGAAGCTACATGTTTGTAGGTGTCCAAGAACTCTTGAATGCAAAAAATTACTAAAAATTGCAAAGTGTGAAACCCTATCATGATCTTGATGCTTGGGTTTTTTAGGGTTTGGGCCATAAATTTGGCTACAAATTTTGCTTGATTAATGCTGCAAATTTTGACTTGATTATTGTAAATTATAGCTACGTGTAAGTATAGTAGGTGTTCAAATTCATGGGGGTTACTATGTATGGTAAGTATTATACCCCCATGGCTATTTCATTTACTAAAAATAGTAAACAATAATTTCACACTTGCTAGCTATTCCACCCACACTAGGCCTTCTAATAGCAACATTGATATGTGGGATACTCATTGAAGTTGGTGTAATGCTAGAATCTTGGGCCATGCTAGAGCAATGTTGAGAGGAAGGTGCAAGACTAGGTATAAGGGTTATACACCAACCCCCCCCCCCCCCCCCCCCCCCCCCATGGTGAGCATGATTGAAGTCTTACCCTCCATGTTGAGCATTTTTAACCCTCCAAGCCCAAATATAAACATCATATGACTTTTGTCACTTGGGGATGTGGCTTTAACCACTTATGAAGAATTTTTCAGCCTCAAAATGTATAAAATATGTGAGATTGCACCTTATGGATTACAATCTTTAGATTTACAATGAAGTTTAGCCTCAAGTTTTATGGAATGGGGATTATAAAGGCTAGAACATGCAAATTTGATGATGCTTCTTTGGTCCCTCTTTGTTGGTATCTAGAGGATTAATCTGATAAGCATTGATAAAGAATACAAACCACCACTATAGGTCCATCACTGATGTCCCCTTTTCATGCTTGACCCTATCATGTCAAACCATGCTAAATAGTGCTTGTGATGATGGGAGAAGGCTATGATGAGATGATAGTAATGCAGTCATTAGAAAATGGTCATGAGGGCTAACAATGTGTTCCATAGTTGACATCATGGCTATGCATTGATATGTTAGTCAATCAGTGATTTTAACACTTCATGTTTTGAAGTGGTTCACTTGGCATATGTGTTTGAGAAACCATCACGTTGCTCATTGAATCATTGTGCATTGAGGTCATGTAGTGAATTGCTGCCATAATGAGATGAATCTTTGTGATGACTCTAGGCTTTAGCCTGCAATTAAAACTCCAAGAGGATAAGAAAACCAACCAAAGAAAGCATATTATTACAAAGTAACACATAGAGCAACATGAGACAACTATCAAACTAGAACACAATAGGTCACCATCATTACAACATAGGGAAATCTATGTGATGTGCATTAGATTCACAAAGTTTTGTGGCTCATTAATTGTGCCAAACAAGAAGAGAGAGAGAGAGAGCATGCATGCTTTCTTATTTTAGATCATCAAAGTCATCAACATTAGTCATTCATTGTAACCTATCAATAATGGTAAATAATACTATAAGCAAACATGTAAGCATTAGATATAATTGAGACTATATTATGGCCTTAATGTTGCATAGTAAGGGTTTGATATGGTCTTGATCAAGTTTAAGTTCTGGTAAGGAACTTAGTCCTAGGTGTTTTCTCCTCACCATCATGGCCTTAGATGGGAGCTTTGACTAAGGGACCCTCTATGATATTTCTAACTTCAAGGTTAATGGTAGTTAGGATACTTCAAGGTGTTATGGCTACATAGTGAAATGATTTTAGGCTTAAGGCTTGGATATGTAATGTCACGTTGACCTAAAAACATCACAAAAGGGGTTTACTAAGGCTTAAAGGCTAGTCGAGTTTGCTTCCTCATCCTCCTTGATTAATCTTGCATGATAACATAAGCACATCAAGTGGCATTTTGTAATAAAATTGTTGAATAACATTTAAAAAATAAATTAATAATAATGCTTAAATGGGTCAAAACATACTAGATCAAAAGTCAAATAAGGTTTAAACATGATCAATAAAGGTTATAAGGGATGAGTTAAAGGTAGTGTATAGTCAAACATGGTCAACTATGGTTTCATTTAGCCAATTTTAGGCCTTAATGGGCCATGTTTAGTTTAAGGCCTTAGTAGGCCATGTTAAGGGCCTATTTAACTAGAAAGGTCATTACAAGGTAAAAATAAGATGAAACTTGGTAAAAGAAGGTAAATTTTGGATGTAACAAGGTAAAGGCAAGGTAAGGCTTGAGTTAAGACTATTCAAAGGATGTCCAACTTGGGGGAGCAAGGTCAAGTGGTACTAAATTTAATACATATTTAATAAAAATATCTATGTATATCTTGTTGTTCAAACAAAATGAATTCAGTTTTAAAAAGAACCAATCACAATACAAGGCACTTCCCGCAACTAGTATGCCCCAAGGTACAGACTCAAAAATAAGACAAGATGAAGGATGAATTTACTTGCAAAGGGCAATGTTCTTATGCAAATATTGATATCAATGATAAACATTTTAGAGGTTGTAAAACCTTTGTGCAAAATCAAAGGAGGCCCTACTATAACTACATAGAGCATCATTCATTTTAGAGGTAGACACTAGAATGCACTAAAGTTTCCAAGCTAATAAACATCATAATCCACAAGATTGATGTACATACATAAATTTCTTAATTAAAGAAAATTATAGATATTTATGTATTTATATATATATATTTTAATGATGGTGA